>JAVJIF010018924.1:0-100647 GCA_038442645.1 Agave tequilana
AAAAGAAAAAAAAAAGAAAAGGAAAGAAGAAAGGAAGTGGGGTTTGGGTTTGGATCCGAATCCGACCCATTAAGACCCGAACCTGACCCAATCACTTAAAGGAAGGTAAATTCTACTTTGAACCTTGAAAGTTTCTTTTTTATTTAATTTTAGACCCCAGAAAATTTATAATGGGTCCCCGGATAATTCTGAATATTTGATATCTAACCCTAGGTTATTGGTTTGATTTTTGGGTGATAACTTGACCATCCGGAGTCGGATTCGAGCGATTTTTGAACCATTGCGATCGTGAAATCGAGAGCTACGTATCTGCAGGATTTATAACCAAAGTCCGACAAAGGTGAGTGGGGTTTTTAATGAATTGGATCGCATTATACCTTATTGCAAATATGGATAATAACTTGTTGAATATAGCATTTTACCTATTTGCATATGTGGCTTGCATTTTGGAGTATGGTGTACATTTGCTTTGACATGCATGTTACGGAATAGAATTCATTACGATTGACATGAATATGATTGGTATATGTTACTTGATTTGTATATATATGGGTGATATGCTTGGTTAAGACAATTGTGCGGATATTGCATAAGAATACAAGGTAACGAGTAAGTACTAATTGTGAGTATCATTGCATGTATGAAATGATGAGCCTAATATATGAGTCTTATGAAATTGAATGTGCCGATATTGTGTGCATTTAGATGTATGTGTTTATATAAGGAGGAAGGGACCCGTATGCTGGCGGAGTGCGAAGACGGTGCTATATATATATATATATATATATATATATATTATATATATATATATATATATATAATATATATATAATATATATATATATATATATATAGATATAAATGTGTATATATATCAGGAGGAAGGGACCCGTATGCAGGGCGGAGTGCGAAGACGGTGCTACATAAATATGTGTTTATATATGGAGGAAGGGACCCGTATTGCACGGGCGGAGTGCGAAGACGGTACTACGATATATATATGCAACTTTACAAATAATTGAGAATGAATGGCCATGTATGACATATATTTATGTGTGTGTGCATGACATTAAGGGTATTTAGATGTGTCATTGTGTATGGTATTGAAGACATCTGATACTGGTCATGTGTACAGTTATCAGCAACAATTGAACAGTAACTGAAAGTAAATTTACAATCAAGTAGAAGCATTCGGTATCACATACTTCATGGACCACATTCATCTTATTTTTCATGTATCATGAATACTATACATCGTTAATGCCATGCTACAAATATAATTGAGATTGACTCCACTCACTGAGCTGTCGAGCTCACCCCCATAGCTTCATATTTTTCAGGACAAGCCAGGAATAAATGGCAGCTAAAGGCAAGAGTAGAACATTGAAAAGGTGCAAAGCATTCATTGTGTGGGCCTACCAAGTTTCTATATTGACTTGTAATGAGTAGTTTGGTTATATGCATGTACACAGAAGTTGATGTGATAGTTAGACTGAATAGTTGTATATATGTGATGTAGTTCGATGATGTATATATGTAGACTTGTGCATAAGTTCTTGTGGGTATTATCTTGAGTCGGCTTGTGTTAAATGGTGATACCAAGGGAATATTCTTAAGTAAGTGTTTGATTGGTCATCTTGTGTGTATCCACTTGATAAATGGGTGAGATTTTAAGTAGGCAATGTCAAGCCGAAATTGTGATATACCATTGCATGGGATATTGTATATACATATCTGATTGATGAGAATATAGAATTGTATGGTCAATGTATCAAGTAGACTCGGTATTACAGAGGAAGTGCTGCCGAAATTTTCAAGGATTTTGGAGATGGTTATAATAATCTGGAGATCAAAATAATGTTTATGTATATGGAAATATTATGAAAACTGGGACCGTTATAAGAGCAGTGGCTCGAACCTCGAAACAAATCATCTTGTTTGTGATTGCCTTGCGTCATCTTGCTTTACATTTCTCTTGCTTTACATTGCCTTTAATTATTTGCTTGAGAACTAACCCTTTACTTGTGCAATCTTCTATTGTTTACTTTACTTTGATATTATTTGTGTGCATTTCATCATAGCATCTCATTCTTTACTTGTTCGATCATATCTCATACAACACGGTTGCAATACGCACCTCTAACCCATTTTAGGGAATTGGGAGGACGGAGTTCAGAACCCTTCACGGGGTATACGGCTCCTAGTCGTGTTTTGAGAGATCGTTGCATCACTCATTTTCATTTTAGTTCAAAAAGATCATTAGATTAGCAATTACACCTATTCACCCCCCCTCTAGGTGTATTTCAATGGTATCAGAGCTTGGACTCTAAGATTTGGCTTAATAACCTTAGAGAGATCCTCACTTTGCTAATCATTTCATTCATACTTATTTAGTAAACATGGCCGATGGTATCAAGACACCCCTAAGTTTGATGGACTTAACTTTCCCATATGGAAGGTTAAGATGACCGTGTTCTTGCAATCTCTAGGTAGCCGAGTTGCAAAGGCCGTGACCAATCTTTTACCACACCCACCGGTGATGAATCTACTTGGTCCGAATTGAGACCAAGGAGTTTGACGCCAATGCTAGGGCTCATTATGCACTCCTACAAGCCCTCAATGATGATGACATAGCTAGAGTCATCCATTGCAAATCCGCATATGAGATTTGGACCCATTTGTTAGTTACACATGAGGGACATCACAAGTGAAGAGGGCCAAGATAGACCTTCTTCGGTCCCAATATGAGAATTTTAGCATGCAAGAACATGAAACCATAGATGATATGGTTACAAAATTTACTAAGATCACTAATGGACTTTCTTCTCTAGGTGAGGACATCAACAATGATCAAAGAGTAAGAAAGATCATCCGGGCTCTTCCTCCATCTTGGGAAGTAAAGGCTACAACGTTGAAGGAACTCAATGATAAGGATGAGATTGAGCTCATCAGACTCATTGGGAATCTAAAAACCCATGAGATGGAGAGAAAGGCAAGGGAGGATATGGCTCCTTCCAAGAAAAAGACTATTGCCTTCAAAAGTCAAACTATTCACTCCGACGAAGATGATGAAGAAGAAGATGACGAAGAGCTCTCACTTCTAGTCAAGAACGTCTGGAGGATGTACAACAAGGCAAAATTCCAAGATAGAGGAGATGGCAAGGAGGCAAAGAAGAGAGAAAGATCATATGCTTCAATTGCCAAAAGCCGGGACACATTGTAGCGGAGTGTCCGGACAAAGTGAAGCCTTCCTCATCCAAGAAACCCTTCAAGAAGAAAGCAATGAAGGCAACATGGGATTCTGAAAGTGAATCCGAAGAGGAGATCGACACCGCAAACATGTGCTTCATGGCTAATGAAGGCACAAGTAAGGTAACCCCTTCCCCTTCCTTGATGAAGGTCTTTCTATGGATGAGTTAGGAGAAGCTTTTGTTGAACTTTTACATAATTATGACTTCTTGAAGAAAAAGTATTTAAAAATGAAAAAGGATATGAATCTCTTAGTCTTCAAGTTGTTAATCTTTCTAAAGAAAAGAATGATTTGCTTTCTACCTTAGCTTCAACTAAAGATGATTTTGATAAGTATGAACTTCTTGTAAAGGCAAGTCCCCATTTGTTGATGCTAATGAAATTACCATGCTTAAGGAAAGAATAGACTCTTTAAGTGTTGTTTTGAAAAAGTGTAGTGAGTTTGATAAGAAAGGATTGAGGCTATGTTCCTAAGAAACAAGCCCCTAAGAAAAATGTTCATCATGCTCATGCTCATGTACATACCACACAACCTTTACATCGTGGAAAACCCCCAAAGCATGCTCACACTTCACATACACATCATGCATTTATGTATGCTAGAGTGTACTCATGTTCACATTGTGGGCGGAAAGGGCACTTGGCAAATTTTTGTTATGATAGACTAAGTACATCACATCATAATGTTTGGGTTCGTAACACTAACTTTCAAGGACCCAAGAAAATTTGGGTACCAAAATCAACGAATTTGTTAAATGATATAGGTACTATCCAAGGCCCAACGACGTAGAGGATTGTGGTATCTTGATAGTGGTTGCTCAAGGCACATGACTTGGGACATCAACAACTTTGCAACCCTATCAAGGTACCATGAAGGTGGCACCGTCACCTTCGGAGATGACGCCAAGGGTAAAATCATCGGTATCGGTAATGTAAAACTTGGCACATCCCCTTTAATTGAGAATGTAGTTTTAGTTGACGGCTTCAAGCATAATCTCTTGAGTGTTAGTCAATTATGTGATAAATGTTTTTGATGTTATTTTTGATAATGTTGTTTGTAAAGTAGTTGATAGAACTTCTAATGTTTGTGTATTTTCCGGTTTTCGTGAAAGTAATATTTATTATAATATATTTAAATATGTCTTGTAATATACATGTTTAAAAGCCCTCGATGACGACTCTTGGTTGTGGCATAGAAGATTAGGCCACATTTCATTTGACCATATATCTAGGCTTAACACAAAGAAATGGTGAAAGGTATTCCTTGTTTGAATTTTGAAAAGGACCGAGTTTGTGACGCATGTCAATTTGGGAAACAAGTTAAGTCTTCTTTCAAATCAATTAAGGATATCATGACATCACGTCCTTTGGAGTTAATCCACATGGATTTATTTGGACCAACCCAAACCAAAAGTCTTAGTGGGAGTAGATTTGCTTATATTTTAGTAGATGATTTTTCACGTTTTACTTGGGTTTTCTTTCTTGAGCATAAGAACCAAGCCTTTTCACATTTTCAAGCCTTTAAGAAAAGAGTTGAAAAGGAAAAAGAAACTTCAATAGTAAGAATAAGAAGTGATAGAGGAGGTGAGTTCATTAACCTACCCTTTACCACTTTTTGTGAAAAAAATGGAATTAAGCATGAACTTTCTTGTCCTAAAACTCCACAACAAAATGGAGTAGTTGAACGTAAAAATAAACTTTACAAGAGATGGCTAGGACAATGCTAAGTGAATATGGTCTACCACATTATTTGTGGGCGGAGGCCGTAAATACATCATGCTATATATCTAATCGTGTTTTCTTGTGTAAAAATACTACTAAAACTTCTTTTGAAATGTATTTTTCGAGAAAACCAAATGTTTCGTATTTCAAAGTTTTTGGTTGTAATGTTTTGTTTTAAATACAAAAGACAATTTAGGAAAATTTGATGCTAGATCTTATGAGGCTATTTTTGTAGGTTACTCAAATACTAGTAAGGCTTATAGAGTCTTCAATAGATCATCTTTGACTATTGAGGAGTCTATTCATGTTAAATTTGAGGAATCTAACTTGTTTGTTAAGAATGTTGTAGAAATAGATGCTTTGGATGAAGGTTTGGAGAAAGTGACCTTGGAGGATGCTTCTACTATGGAGACAAGCCAAAGGATGATGAAGGGAGTGAAGCCAAAGTGGAAGAGGCCCAAGGAAATGCAAATCAAACAAATGAGGTGGAGCCTACTCAACCACTTCCAAAGGATTGGAGATACAATCCTCATCATCCCAAGGACCTTGTCATAGGTGAAGTATCAAAGGGGTAACTACTCGCTCTAAAATTCATGATTATTGTGGTCATTTTGCATTTATTTCACACATAGAACTAAAAATGTCCTCGAAGCCGAGGCCGATTCATATTGGTTGCTTGCTATGCAAGAGGAGCTCAATCATTTTGAGCGCAACCAAGTATGGCATCTTGTTCCTAGGCCCCACGATAGACCAACGATTGGTACTAAGTGGATCTTTAAGAACAAGTTGGATGAATCGGGTAATGTAGTTAGAAATAAGGCTAGGTTAGTTGCCCAAGGTTACACTCAAATCGAGGGAATCGATTTTGAAGAAACCTTTGCACCCGTAGTACGGCTCGAAGCCATACGGATGACCTTAGCTTATGCCTCATATAAAGATTTCAAATTATTTCAAATGGATGTTAAGAGTGCTTTTCTAAATGGTTTTATTGAAGAGGAGGTGTATGTTGAACAACCCCCCGGGTTTGTTGATCCTACACACCCTAATTTTGTTTACAAATTAGATAAGGCTCTTTATGGTTTGAAACAAGCCCCTAGGGCTTGGTATGAAAGATTATCTTCATTTTTAATTTCAAATAATTTTAAGAAGGTAAAATTGATAAAACTTTATTTACCAAACATGTTGACAAAGATATACTCATAGTACAAATTTATGTTGATGACATTATTTTTGGATCTACTAATGAGTCTCTTTGCCAAGCTTTTGAGTCATGCATGAAGGACGAATTCGAGATGTCTATGATGGGGGAGCTCAACTACTTCCTTGGACTCCAAATCAAGCAACGGAGTGATGGGATATTCATCAATCAAGCCAAGTACACCAAAGAACTCATCAAGAGGTTCGGGCTTGAAGGGGCGAAAGTGAGTAAGACTCCCATGGCAACCACTACGAAACTTGACAAGGACGAACAAGGTAAGGATGTAGACATCAAATTATATCGTAGCATGATAGGTAGTTTACTTTATTTAACGGCTAGTAGGCCGGACATAATGTTTTCTGTTTGTTTATGTGCACGTTTTCAATCATGTCCTAAGGAATCACACATAGTTGCGGTTAAACGCATTATTAGGTATCTTAAGGGCACAATTGAATTAGGTTTGTGGTATCCGAAACCGGTCAATTTACAATGACTAGTTATTCGGATGCCGACTATGCGGGTTGTAGGGTAGATAGGAAGAATACAAGTGGAACATGCCAATTCTTAGGTAATTGTCTTGTGTCTTGGTCTTCCAAAAAGCAAAACTCCGTAGCTCTTTCAACCGCCGAGGCGGAGTATGTAGCAGCCGGAGCTTGTTGTGCACAAGTACTCTGGATGAAACATACTCTTCTCGACTTTGATTTGCACTTTGATCATGTTAAGATTTTTTGTGATAATACTAGTACTATTCACATGACAAAGAATGCTAATCAACATAGTAAACCAAACACATAGACATTAGGTATCACTTTCTTAGAGATCACTTTGAGAAAGGAGATATTGATATAGACTATGTTTCTACTGATTTTCAACTCGCCGATATTTTCACTAAACCTTTAGATTATGCTAGGTTTTCTTTTATTTGTGGTGAGTTGAATGTATGTATGATTGATTCTTAAATATTTTTAGTTTGTTTATTTTTGTTTTGATATGTCTTAAAATATTTTTAGATATGTTTTAACCCTTTTTGATGTATGACAAAAAGGGGAGAAAAAGAGATTATTTAAGTTTGAGTTTGCTTAATTGACTATTAAGTTTGTTTAGTATACTTGAGTTTGTTTAAAGATACATAATTTTTGATTTTGTGTTTTGATTTATGACAAAATTTATTGTGATGCTTTATGTATGATTACATAGCTTTTCATATTCATGTCATATAGATAGCATTATTTGAGGGGAGCTTTTCAAGCTCTTCTTCCATTTTTTGTTTAATAACTCATATGTTTGTCATCATCAAAAGGGAGAGATTGTTGGCCCAAGGTTACAATCACCCATCTTTAGTGTGTTTTGATGATTACAAAACATATTAGTTATGTTACTAATATCATTTGTTGTTTAGTGTGTTTCAGGTTTATATCTCAAATAGATGTTTTCTTCCCTAAAGGAAGGTGCATTGGACTCAAGACAACTCATTTTGGGTCAAGATGCTCAATTGAAGATCATACGGAGAAACCCATCTTGAAGCCTTGAAGTCCTTTAGAAGTTTGTAAGTTTAGAATGTTAAAGTTTGAGTGTAGGATAATTGGCTCTAGGATTTGCACACACACCTTATCTTTATTTTGTTTATGTTTTTAAAAATGTTTATTTCTAAGTTTTATGCATTAGGTTACATATACATGTATCAAACTTGTTTTATATTGAAACTCCTTGTTTAAAACATGTGTAGACTAATTCTTGCATAATACTTAGTCATATGTATCATTAAAAATGTTTTCACAAAAATCCCACTTCAAAACTGCCATTTTCTGTGTTTCAGGCGAGACCGGTGACCGGACAGTCGACCGGCGCCTGTGTCAGGACATGCACGGTCTGTGCATGTCTGTCGGTCGACTGGTCGGTCGACCGACTGTAAGCAACATTGCTCTCGGGTTGTTTGAGTCGACCGACCGGTCGACCGGTAGAAGGAAACTGTGTTTCCTCAAAGAGGACGGTCGACCGGACAGTCGACCGGAGCCCAACGGCTCTTTGCCAGCTAGGCGACGGTCGACCGGGCCGGTCGACCGCCAAGCCTGCTGCAGCCTAACGGCTCTTTCCTCTTTGGGCAAGTCTGAAAATCTGTTTTTTTCTTTCTTCTTTAACAGAGTTTTAGAGAGTTGTTGGGGACCTTTTGCAGGTCAAATTAGGTGTAAAGAAAGGAGTTTTAACCTATCTCTCCCTATAAATAGTGGGAAATAGGTCTTCATTGTTCACTTAGAAAAATCCTTGTTTTTCATTGTTTTCAAGAGAAAGAGAAAAATTATTTAAAGCTTTCATTTCCAACTCTTTTAAAGTTTGTTTTTCAGTTGTGTTTGATTGCTAATATCACTCTACAACTGAAGTTTTCTCACCACACTTCATAGAGCCAAAAATCCTTACTCATACTATAGTGAAGTTGTAAAAGTGTGAGAGATTGTAAAAGTGTTTGAGAAAGAGTTTAGTGATCAAGTTGTGATCACTCTTGTTCTTGTGATTCTCTTGTTGTGGAGCAACCTCTTCGGTAGAGGTATTTGTAGAGCTCGGTGCTCGGTCTTCGGTAGACCATTGTAAGGGATCCTAGGTGGATAGTGGAAACCCTTCACGGAGGTGAAGGCGGGGAGTAGAGCAGTGGGTCGAACCTCGAAACAAATCATCTTGTTTGTGATTGCCTTGCGTCATCTTGCTTTACATTTCTCTTGCTTTACATTGCCTTTAATTATTTGCTTGAGAACTAACCCTTTACTTGTGCAATCTTCTATTGTTTACTTTACTTGTGATATTATTTGTGTGCATTTCATCATAGCATCTCATTCTTTACTTGTTCGATCATATCTCATACAACACGGTTGCAATACGCACCTCTAACCCATTTTAGGGGAATTGGGAGGACGGAGTTCAGAACCCTTCACGGGGTATACGGCTCCTAGTCGTGTTTTGAGAGATCGTTGCATCGCTCATTTTCATTTTAGTTTAAAAAGATCATTGGATTAGCAATTACACCTATTCACCCCCCCTCTAGGTGTATTTCAATTATTATTCTCTGAATATCATAAACTAGAGCAAGATGAGCAACTCTTCATGGGAAACTCAGTCGTCTCCAAGGTTGAAGGAAAAGGAAAGGTCATCCTGAAGTGGACATCAGAGAAAGAGGTTACTCTGAACGATGTGCTACATGTTCCAGATATCCACAAGAATCTGATCTCTGGATCAATAATTAGTAAGAAAGAATTTAGAATAATTTTTGAATCAAATAAATTTGTACTTATTAAGGGTGGGATGTATGTCGGAAAGGGTAATCTTGTTGATGGACTTTTTAAAGCCAATGTTGCAGTGGTGGACAAAAAGTCTGCGTATTTGTACCCAAGCTTATAAATAAAGAAAAATCTTCTGTTTATTTGCTTGAGTCTCCTATTTTATGGCATACTAGATTAGGGCATATAAATTATAAGTCATTAAAAAGCTTGTTTAATCTAGGATATATTCCTAAACTCAACTTGAAAGAAATTCGCAAGTATGAGATTTGTACTGAGGCCAAGTTAGCGAAAAATTCATTTCACTCAATTGATCGAAATACAGAACATTTAAGGTTAATTCATAGCGATCTGTGCGACTTAAAGTTATGCCAACTTGAGGCGGAAAAAAGTATTTTATTACTTTTATTGATGACTGTACAAGATATTGTTATGTATATCTTTTAAACATTAAGGATGAGGCAATGAATATGTTTATAACATATAAAGTCAAAGTTGGGAATCAACTCAACAAGAATATCAAAATTTAAAATCCGATAGAGGCGGAGAATATGAATCAAATGATTTTAGTGAGTTATGTGCTAAATTTGGTATAATCCATCAAACAACAACATCATATACTCCTCAGCAAAATGGAATTTCTGAACGAAAGAACAGAACTTTGAAAGAGATGGTCAATTCCATACTCGTAAGTTCTGGAGCTCCGCAGAAATTGTGGGGAGAAGCTCTGTTAACTGCAAATTATATTCTAAACTTAGTACCCTCACAAGAAACTTGGTCTATACCATTTAAGTTATGGCATGAAAGGACACCTTTCTACCATTACCTCAAAATGTGGGGGTACCTTGCAAAAGTACTAGCACCATTACCTAAAAAGACTAAGTTGGGAGTAAGAATTATGGACTGCATATTCATAGGCTATGCCTTGAATAGTAATGCCTACAGATTTCTGATTCATAAATCAGAAATAGCAGATATTCATGTAAACATGATTATCGAATCTAGAGATACTGTGTTCTTTGAAGACATCTTTCCATACAAATGGGAAAAAGATAAGATTTCTGGGAAAAGAACACATGAGATGGCATTCATGACGAAAGACCCAAGGAACCAATTGATAATGCGGAAATTGAATCAAGAAGAAGTCAGAGATCTAGAATCTCAAAAAAAAATTGTCCAGATTTCATAGCATACGCTATTGAAAGCGAGCCTCAAACATTTAAAGAGGCTATGTCTACCCAGAAGCACAATGTAGAAAGAAGTTATAAATAACGAAATACAATCCATACTAAGTAATCATACTTGAGAATTGTCAAACTTGCCTCATGGTAGTAAACCAATTGGGTATAAATGGATTTTCAAAAGAAAATAAAACCCGATGGATCTATCGATAAGGCTAGATTAGTAGCCAAGGGCTATCGACAAATGGAAAGACTTGACTACTTCTATACTTATTCACTAGTAACAAGAATAACCTCCATTCGGATGTTGATTGCAATTGCAGTATTGCATAACTTAGATATCCATGAAATGGATATCAAGACTGCATTCTTAAATGATGAATTAAATGAAGAAATATATATGAAGCAACCTGAAGGATTTATAGCCAAGGTCCAAGAACACAAAGTGTGTAAATTGGTAAAATCCTTATACGGTCTAAAGCAGGCTCCAAAATAATGGCATGAAAAATTTGATAGTGTCATGATCAAAGATGGATTCACTATCAATGAATGTGATAAGTGTGTTTACACTAAAACAGTTGAAAATGCATGTATCATTGTTTGTCTTTATGTAGACGACATGTTGATACTTGGGACTAATATTAAAATTATTAACTCCACTAAGAAAATGTTATCCAACAGTTTTGACATAAAGGATCTGAGGGTTGCTGATATAATTTTAGGAATTAAAATCACCAAAATACCAGATGGAATTAGTCTATCTAAATCTCACTACGTGGATAAGATGATAGAAAGATTCAAGGATCATGGGATAAAAGAGAATACAATTCCTTTTCTCCAAAACATCCACCTTCGTAAGAATACATGAACTGGAGTACGCCAATTGGAGTATTCTCAGATTATCGGAAGTAATATATTTAATGAATTGTACTAGACCCGATATTGCTTACGTTGTAAACAAGTTAAGCAGATACACTAGCAATCCTAGTGATGATCATTGGACTACACTATTACGAGTATTGGGTTACGTATCACATACCAAGGAATATGCCTTGAGATATAGACAATATCCACCGGTACTTAAAGGATACAGTGATGCTAATTGGATTGTAGATTCTGAGGAATCAAAATCAACTAGCGGATACGTATTTACTCTAGGAGGAGCAGCGGTATCTTAGAAATTTTCCAAACAAACATGTATTGCCCGTTCCACTATGAAATCGGAATTCATAGCCTTAAATAAGGCCGGAGAAGAAGTAGAATGGCTTCGATAATTTTTAGAAGATATACCATTATGACAAAAGCCAGTGCCCTTTATATGCATACATAACGATAATCAAGCAACTATATCTAGGGCACAAAATGTTATATATAATGGTAAGTCTAGACATATTCGTCGTAGACATAATACTATTAAGCAATTGCTCTCAAATGAAATTATCTCTATTGACTTTGTCTCGTCCAAATATAATTTAGCGGATCCGCTTACCAAAGGTTTAAGTGGAGAGCGTATAAACTGCACATCGAGAGCACTAGGTCTAAAAGCCTAACCTTACCGAGTCAGCTCAATGGAATGCTCACTTAGCGACTGGAGGTCCCATAGACTGAGTTTAAGAGGAAAAACTAGTTATGATTGACTCAGCAAGTAAGCACTTAAGAGCTTGACTCCAATCCATTCGTAAGGTGCACACAATTGCTTTCTACAAGTGGATTAAGGATAAACTTAACATTTTTAATGATGCCTATATCTTGTTACTAAACAAGTGGAGTAGAGTAGACTACTCATAATAGGACGATCACCTATGTGAGTATAGAGTTGGGTCGGCTTTTTGGAATTTCTATAGAGGTTGTTATTCTCTAAAGATACTCTCTGAAACTAAGAATGTCCAGGGTCAAAATGGACACAACCGAGAACCAAAGTTGATTTGGAAAGTTACTGTGTGGAGCTTGTTGACTTGGTTTACACTAACAGCTAACAGTTCAAGACCTAGTTCACTGATTAGCCAGTAAGTCTGATAAAACTTTCGCTATGGAAGGTTCAAGACCTATTTCACCTATCCTGATGCAGTTTCTTTTCTAAAGTACCTTTCACTATAGAGTCAGTCTCTTTGTGTGTCAATTCTTTGAATCTCCATTCATTGTGGGGGATTGTTGGGAAAAATGAAGAATATATGTGAATCTTTTGAGTTGAATTACGGCGAGATCCGTTGACAGAATCAATTGGATAATGGTTGGAGTGTGTTCTCCCTCCATTGAGGATGAACGTGGTATATTCACATGTTCAATTCCGACTTCGAATGAATGAGATATTCAAGTTTAAAGTTTGCATAATTCAAAGCCAAAAGGGGACTAAAGGTAGCTAAAAGTATTTAGTCCCACATTGGCTATGGAATGAAAGTTTGAAGTGTTTAAATAGAGAAAAATGGGTACAAAGGGTGTGCCCTTTGGGTACTTGGAGTTTTCGCGCGCGATTAGGGGGAAACCATGCCCGCGCGCGCCGCTGCTGGCGGCGCCGGGCCAGGCTGAGCACGGGTTTGGGTTCGGGTTCCCCACCCGGTCCGGTTCTTTTTGAACTGGGTCTCACAGGTATGGATTACCGCGGATCCTACCCGCTCCGCCATCCGGATCCGAACCCAAAGCGCAACGGCTCTCAGCAAACTATCACGAACAGTTGGGCGGTTGCTGTCCGAAACGAACCGTTGCAACGGTTCAGACCGAACCGCTGCAACCGTTCGGTTGGGTTCGGACCATTTTACCCCTCCCGGAGTGCTATAAATAGCGCTCCATTTCTCTCAATCAAAACACACAGAAAACAACAACAATCAATCTTCTGCATTCTGAAGTGAGATTTCTACACTCAGTTTCGAGGTGACTTCCAACATGAAGTGAGAATTCCGCAACTCGGATTTCGAAGCGACTTCCAAGAGATTTTGAAAATTCGTTCTGAAAGAAGGCTCAAAAAATTCAACAGATTCTTTAATAGAATTGTTGTCTGAATCTGTGACTTTCAAAGAAGAATATTCTTCTACCTTCCTCCTTTCTCTACAATGGGTGCTCCTCCAAAATAAAGACAAATATTCTCCCTGAAATTTGTCTTGGTCCTACTGCTTTGATAATCCTGTGAAGGTACTGGTTAACTACGGTTCAACCGTACGGTGATTTGGTAGTGCTATCCAAGTACCGTGAAAGAGTGCTATATCTTGGGAGACTAGCGTCCAGTAACCCGTTAGCACCGTTGCGGGGGGCGTAATTGTCTTAAAGATATTCACTATAAGCGTACCTCACTCCAAATACTGTATGAGTGAATTAATTTCTTTATACAGGAGTTATACTGATATTCTGTATATTGAGACTGACTTATACTAGTCTAATTGGTGTTAACCAAGGAAGATAATTGAAAGGTGGTTCTTTAATTAAAGAATGTTCTATTGAACGGAAAACCTCCCACTTAATATTCACCGACCTGACCAATTAGATTGGTGATATTTCGGTAATATTGATTAGTTGTCAGATTGATTCTAGAAACTAACAATTCATTTATATTTGAAGTACAGGGCTAATGGTAAAATGCATGGCTCAAAATTTTGTTTTAACATTGTGCATATAATAAAGAATGAAGTTGAAAAAAAAAAGGGAATTTAGCTATTAATTGGATATCGGCCAAACTCTTTAATTATGTATAGTCTCCTATTTGGAGACTAAATTCTTAAAGCTGATCATGTTGAGAACATTTCATGGAAGAATGCAGGCATAGTTCAGCCAACAGATACTATGTCACTAGGATGGTGGAAATGAAGTTCCAAACGCTACAAGTCTTTTCCCTTCTAAGCAATTGAGAAGCGTAAAATGCTTAATTTTATTTTTATATTTGTTAATAGGTATATAAATATGAGCACAATGATACTTGTTTTGAAAATTTCTTTTTATGGTATGCTCTAATCTCAGGCTACCAAACCTTGCACGATGCTGTATGTGACTGTATAACCATCTGTTTCAAAATGGTGCATCCCTTGTACCTCTCTTCAGAGGAACTAAATTGGAAACTGAATTTACCTTCAATTATGCAATTACTGAGTTCATCGGACACTAATTGAGTGATTCTCGCTGTTTGCGGCTGAAACTAGTTTTTTTATTTGTCTGGACATTTATCCACGGGTTTCATTATGGACCTTTTTTTTATTTGTCTAGCCCATCCAAACAGTGGAACTCGGATCTCCTGCAAGTGCGTTTTCCACTTCCGCCCACTTGCAGGAATCCATACAGCCCCTAAAGAGATAGAATTATGGGCATTTTTCTTTTTAATCTTTATCCCTTGTATGTTGTTATTGACGGTGATGGTAGTGTATGTGTTTGCTGTTGTTGGTGATTGATTTCTTCGCTTGGAAGGTTCTTGAGCAAAATTAAGATGCCGTGAATATAAAATCATTCTTGTGATTGGTTGAAAATGATATTATTCTCACTAAAGTGAACTTTTACAAGAGTTATCATCTCATCATCTAGACTGTGGGAACTTCGCCAACTAGTTAGAGTTAGGTCACACATTTTTCTTTAAGTAAAAAAATGTGTGATTGTTTATGATGCATACAAATGTGAAAGATCTTTGGACTGATTGGTAAAAAAAGTTATGAAAATGACTGTATAGACTACAATATTCTAGTCACGTTCACAATGGATATATATAAACTCTTCGGCTAGATACAAATAGAAAATTGTGTTAGAATTAAAATATCTGCACATAACTTTATACATGCCCTCAACTTAGAAATGATATTTTGTTTTGTTACCGCCTCCTTAACAACATTCCACTTTCTTTTTTCAAATTAAGTAATAAAAATTATAATTATAAAAGAAGAATCAGTAGTCCAAATGTATATTCTTGATTTTTCTAGAAGCTCTTGGTGTGGTAACGGTCCGGTCATCTTACAAGTTTACTTGCGGATATATTAAAGATTTGTAGGATCCGAGTTACCGAAAAACCCGCTTACCAAACTACAACCACCGGGGCCCACCGTCAGAAACGGGAGCAGCTGGAAATTTGTTGGGGGCGCCAGGGTGTTTTATGTGCAAAATCCAAATACAGACAGAGAAATCGATATTTTTGAGCGGCACGCGGTGTGGAATCGCACTCGAGCCGTCTCTATCAAAATCGTCTCGGCTCTTTCAAATAGAAGATCGATTACAAGAAAACATTTTGACGAATCCAACAGAAAAAGAGGGGGAGTGAGATCATCGAATCATATTCCTTCTATTTCGCCGGAGCGAAAATCTAGGGTTTCGTCCGTGTTCTAAATGAAGTAGCCAACGAGGGGCTCTCTCTTCTATTCATCGTAGTTTATCGAAGAATCGGTAACACATTACAACTCAGCTCTCTAGATCTATCAATACTAGCAGTAAATTGCTTGTAATTTATTTCCTCGTAGGATCTTAGTTAAAAGACTAATTTTCCACCGTAGTATAGTTGGAATTCGCTGATTTATCAGTTGATTTCTGTAGTAAGAATCTTAGTGCAGTTGCTTTATTTTGGAGGTTGAATTTAGTGAGGGAATTGAAGTCTCAAAGTTGAATTTGTTGAATGTTTACTGCGTAAAAGTAATGACCTTGTTCTTTTCTTGTTCGGCGTTCCTTGGGCAAATGTTCATAAAAAAACGTTCGTCCCACCCCCCGGCCGCCGCCTCTTGTGGAATTTCCTAGTAGTAATTTCCTGGTCATGCAACTTTTTATTGTGTTCTCCAAAACATTAAGGGTGGTTGATCCCTGAATTTATTGTGATGGGTAATGAACTTTATTGGGCTTATTTACAGTATGTGATTTAGTGCTCTTATTTTGTTTTGGACTTCAGCTTCAGTATAACAAGTTTCATGTGGTGGGTTTTTGTAGCATTGGTCCCTGTTGATGGGTCGGGGAACCAAAAAAACGCTGTTTTTGAGTTTTATCCAGTAAAAGTGCACGACTTTCAGCATAATTTTAGTTCTCCAGGAGGCTTTAAGAGCCCTCCTTTTATTTTATTATGTTAGTAACTGACTATCTTTTTACTTTATTTTAATTCTACTGGTCAGTGCTTTCTCCACTGTAATATTTTGCACTGTTTTATGGGTTGTCATTTCATGTGAAAGTATTTTGACGGATGAATTGTTTTGCCAATCCAATTTGGTAGCTTAACATCTTCTTAGTTGAAAATGTGTCAATCTTTGAAAAAAAATATAACATTAATTTAGTCATTCTCTCTTAGGAGTGTCTCACATCCATTTAGTTTCAAGTGGGTTTGGTATGGCAAAGGCATGAGGTTGGGATTTAGTCCCATATTAGAAAATCTTTAAAGGTAAAACCATTTGTAATTGAATCATTAAGAGAGAGGTGAAGGAAACATCTTCCACCTTATAATCACTATCCACTATTATGATTCATTAAAATGAAGAGAATTTGGAAACTAGCAAGATGGATGGTTAATAAGGTGGAAGATGGATGATTTAGTAAAGCAGCAAGAAAAATAAAATCCTAAAAGCCCTTTTTAGTTGAATCATAAAGAGAGGTGAGCAAAGAAAGCAAGAAAAGGAAACATCTTCCACCTTGTAACCGCTATGTAATATTCTGATTCAGTACGAAGAAAAGAACTAGGAAATGTAGCAAGATGCATGGTTAATAAGTTTGGGCCAGGGATTAAATGGACAAAAGTGATATCTGATTCTGCATCTGTATCATAGCAAGTATGAATGATGGGGGAATCGAATGACTCAGATTTAGTAGGATTTAAGATTTTATTTAATTTAGATTTGAGTAGATTTGGTTGAGATTTATGATTAATTTGAATTAGATTTGGTTAAATTTGATTTTATCAATAATTGCACACATGGTGTACATATTGTTAGTTATATATAGTTAGATATTGATCTTTGAATGGGATAATGATTTTGAATGATTTAATAAGCTATTTGCTTTGGTTTTGGTTCAATTTCATGGATTGAATCAACGGTGATGAAACCAAGATTCGGGTTGCGATTCGTGATCATATTCTTTTGTTATTTTTTTAAATCGTAGTTCTTATTTTTTCCAAATCGATCAAATTCCCACCACAAACCCTAAAATTTCTTTCGTCCCACATCATATTTTTGGTATCATAGTCAAAATTTCTGATTTCCTTCAAAAAAAAAACCTAGATCAACCCTTGATTTGTTCTTCAAAAAATAAAAAAATAAAACAATAAAAAACAGAAAAAATATATAAATCAAAAGAAAAAGAAAAATTACACTGTTCTTTCATCTCCTTTCAAACACCCAGCCCAAAAACCCTAACCTTAGAACCCGCCGCCATCGTCGCCTTTCCACCTTCGCTGCCACCTTCGACAACACCGACCATTGCCGCATCTGTCTTCTCACTGTACCGCCGCCATCTCTCTTTGTCGCCGACAACATTCTCGCTGTGATTCCGCCATCACCATCTCAAGATCTCAAGGCTGTCGTAGATCCAACGTTCGCGAACTCGCACATCCAAGGCTACCACAGCCGCCACCTTCACCTCACCGTCATCGCCGTCGAAAACCATCGTCGTCTTCGTTTTATTCCTCTACCCCGTCACGACAACAACCCTCGCCCTAAAATCCTGCTGCGCCTTCATCACCGGTCGTCGTCGCCGTCTTCAGCGCTGAAGCCGATCTTATACTCAAATCCAACTGACAGCAACACACGGTCGGGTTTGAGCTTCTGTTTAAGTGATCGGGTCTGACCCGATAGAACTCCGACCCTATAACAGATCGAGCTTCATTTGCAGACCTAGATCCGACCTAGTAAGCCGACCGAGTCGACGCTGACATCATCGGCTCCATAGCTTACGTCAGCAGCTAACGAGCCGACTTGAGCCGGCCCGACGGCTCAGCTCTGAGCCTACTGAGTTACGGCTCAGACAAGAACCATCCCGACCCGAGTCAGACCCGAGTTGACTCAGTCTTACCATAGGACTCAGTTGACTCTGTCGTGGTCTGAGTTGACTCGATTGATCTAGTTCAATTACAACAACAGAACAATAGTTCAGAGCCCGTTACAGGCATGTTCAATGTTCGATTTGAGTCCCATCTCTGAGGCATTGTAACTATAGCTGCATCGTGGAGCTACTAATGAGATTTTACAGCTTTTGGACAACAGATCTGATCTTCACAATCCCGTGTTTGGTGCCGATATTGTTCGTGCAGCAGAAGAGCAGCGTTTTCGGCCCTCGTTTCCAGTCTGATTTGAGCTCAGTTTGAGCCGTTGAGATTCTTAGATAATTTTTGAGCTTATGCATTGAATTTTTTGATGAGATCTTACTTTTGTGGTCGATATATATATTGATGGTGATCCAAAGAAAGTTGAACGGGATATGCATGCGACTATCCCGTATTTTTAGGATTCCTATGATTGTTACGGATATGAAGAGTGGAAAAATCATCTTGAAAAATGCTTCAGTTATTTCTCCTTTAACATCTGAGCAGAAATGTTATGCCTAAATGAAGCTTGATGGAGAAACTTATTGGTGGTGAAAAGACAATCATAGATTATGTCGATATTGATTTGTCTTACAAGATTATTTTCGTACTCGGTATGCTCTACATTTTTTTTATGCATCTGAGGCAGATTGCAAAGAGTCTAATGTTGAGCATGAGCTCGAGCTCGAAAGGCTACAATTCAGTGATCTTGTCGCTGAATGTAAGGAGATCTTAAATGTTGTAGGGAAGATTCTAGAAAGCATGGCGGTAAAGGTTAACACAAATTCAGAGTCTCCAGTCCTTACCTTGTTTTAAATATCTGCTGAGTCGGTCGAGATATCGCCCGATATCTCCTTTTTTTCCTACTGTCGATACGATATGGAGAAATCGTTCACCATATAGTTTGCAGCAAAAAACGGCCGATATTTGAAATATCGGCCGATAAATTACCCGATATCGGCCGATAAATCACCCGATATATTGCCCGATATGAAATAACTTATTTATTGCATGCCTGCGTGCAAATGTACATTATTTTTTACTGTCTTTACATGTATATTACATCATTTTTATTAGGTAAATGATATCTATGACACTGACACTAAACCAACTTTTCGTTATCAGTATTTCATTATATATAGTGTCCGATATGAATGCCTGATATGCACACGTATCCCCGATATCTTCCCCGATATCTGATATCTGATATGAAAAACCCCCGTCCGATACGATCCCAATATCTGATATTTAGAACCTTGAGTCCTTATGAGACAGAAGTTGTTGAGGAGTCAGAGTCAGAGCCAAAAGTTATCGAAGATTCAGAATCAGAGTTAGAAGTGGAAGAGCCAGAGTTAAAAGTGGAAGAGCCTCTTATTGAGACTCTTGTAGAACCTCCAGTGGAGCCTACCATGGAGCTATTGTTATTTTCGCCAGCCCCTTTGATGCAGACATCTATTCAAGATGAAAGAGCCAGAGAAATGAATCTAAGTAGTCCCATTCCAAGTTGAAGTTGTATTAGGATTTGAGATTTTCTCTTTTTTTATTTTTGCTTTTTTTAGTTTCTTTATTTTGGTATTTTGATTTTCTAAATTTTAGGATTGTAATACTATTTAGATTAGGAGTTCGAGATTGAGTTGGACTCAATTTTGTAAAAGCCTATATAAAGGCCCTATTGTACCAACAATGAGCAATGAAGAATTTTGATAAATTTTATTGTGTGAGATTTAACTTCTCTCATATTATTTAGGATTATTTCCTAACCTCCTTCAAATAGACTTAATCTAATTTCTCCTTCTTATTCCTTTCACCTGCAAACAAATCCTAAAAAAGCCAACAATTATTTTTTCCTCTCCACGAAAAGCTATCAACAACAAACCCCAGCTCTTTATTCTTCTTGTCTTCTACAATTCATCCAAAGGAATCCAAGAAAACCTCCAATAACCCACTGATCTCATCTCCTCCAACAAAACCAACGCCGCCATCATCATCTCCAGCATCATCTTGTTGCTTCAAAAAAGGAAGAAGACACAAGCTTCAAATCGGATCCAGACCCATTATCAAAAACAGACCTATTAGCGACCCTACTTCATTTTTGGGCTGTAACTTTGGCATCCGAGTTCCGTTTCAGGTGATCTTGGTACCGTTATGATCGTGACGAAGAGCTCTACGCATCAGTACCAACTACAAGTCAGAGAGATCTCTATAATCATAGTAGGTAAATTTTCTTTAACACGGTCTATTTATTTGTGGGTTGACAACCGTCTCTAATATTTTATCAAGTTAATCTGTTGCCACTACTGCGAGTTTGTGTGTATATGCTATCTTGTATTTGCTGATCATAATATTGATTATACAAGCTTTGCTTTCGTAGCTGAGTAATTGCATCATTATATTTCAGATTTAGAAGGGTACACCTATACTTGCACATTTGTTAAATCCATCATCCTGCATTATTTGTTTTAACTATTTTCCTACCCAAGATCATTTTGTTGGCGGAACGTAGCGAAGTTTGCTTTATCACTGATTTCTGATTCACTCACATACCACATTTCACATCACCCTTGTTCCTGAGGTCGCCTGACGTGTACGATCCTTTTCAAATCTTTCTACAAGATACATGTTCACAGGAGATTGATGTCTTGGTATGTGGGTTAATTTTCAGTGGAGCTGAGTTGACTTGTTATGCTACATGTATTTTGTTTGAGCTACCGTTGACTGCAGACGGTTTGTCACGGAAGCCAGTTCTACCTCCACCACCTTTCAGCCATGACACATCAATGTTGATTCCTCTACCACTATCTTGGCCTGATTGAGAATTCGTGATATGGTTCAATCCAGTTGTACTTACCTTACTACTTATCACTGCATTCACCGGAGATAAATGTTTTCAAGGAGGAATGAGGGGAGAATCAAACTGCTCAGTTTTAGTAGAATTTAAGATTTTATTTAATTTAGATTTGAGTAGATTTCATTGAGATTTAGGATTAATTTGAATTTGATTTTATAAATAATTGCACGTATAAAGCACATGTTGTAGGTTATATATAGTTAGGTATTGAACTTTGAAAGGGATGGTGATTAAGAATGATTTGATAAGCTATTTGCTTTGGTTTTGGTTCGATCTCATGGATTGAATCAACGATGGTGAAGCTAAGATCTGTGTTGCGATCCGTGATCATATTTTTTGTTATTTTTTTTAAACCCTACTTATTTCCCCCCAAATCCATTAAATCCCCACCACAAACCCTAAAATTCCTTCTGTCCCACATCATAATATCGATGTTCTTCTGGTTAATATTTGGTATAAAGTATGCCTAAATAGACTTGAGAACAAAATACACGCCGGAATAGAGTATTTCCTCATGCATATAGGTTAAAGTTTATCTAATGTTACTCATGTCACAATTTGTGATCGATGGTTAATATAATTTTCCATGTTTTACTTGTTTTAGTGTAAGAAGGGATTGGAGTTCAAGGTCCAACTCCTTTCTCTTTTAATATACTATAACTATTTGTATCCTATTTGAGTCTCAAATCAAATATTGATCTTGAGTTTAATATCTGAAGAACTTCTGTATTCACATCCTTATCTGTTAGGGGGGGAAAAAAACAAGTCCAAATACAGTAATATTCATATTGCTCTATTTTTCTCTCATTTAACTTCACATTCAAGGCTCCAGAAGGGGTTGCCCCCTGTGTGTCATATGCATTCTAAGACTTTCCTTGAAACATCCATGAAAGTTAATTGGGCTTTCTCACTACAATCGTGTAGTTGTTTTCCTACTAAAGTGGTCCTGAGAATGTACGATAATAAAATAAATGTTATTTTTAACTTTTACCAGTGGAAACTGTGTTATCTGGTATAGTTTTTGTTCCTTCTGAAAATAAATGAATTAATATTTTGCTGATAATTCATAAAATTGACTTTTATTTTCATCTACATTATGTTTGCCAGTACCTTTTACATTGTGGTATGCTCTATTCATTATGTTAATTACGGGATCTTGTGAACTAATTTCTAGAAATGGTCGATTGTAGACTAATTTATTTGTCATTTTGAAAATCTATTGATTTTAATTCCCTTTTGTTGAAACTTGAGACTGTCAGTTTTTAAAAGAATTTTTATTAGTTTAATTTTCAAGAACTTATCTGTTGAGGGGGTTTTAGGTTTAATGGCTGTGCCATCTGATCTCCTTCTGAATTATATCTGTTAGGGGTGGTGCCCTTTCCTTTGGGAGGTACTGCAGTATTTAATTAAATCTTTTTGGTCCTAATCCCATATGTAATTATTTATTATACTGGGTTGTTTTTCGAGATGATTAACTGAAAGTGGATTTCTATTTTTCATGAAACTCTTTAGGTCTTCATTGACCTTTCTGGTTTCTGTGCCAATCTTTGAGAGTACAACTATCTCAAACTCGAAGTTTATGCAATATAGATATGGATCATTATTGAAGTTCCCTCTTTCCCCTAGTTTTTGGTTTACACTTACGTGTTCTTATTTGTTGTTGATATTTATTTGCTTGTTAGGTATTCTTCTCTTATATAGTGGGTTTAGGTATTTTTGATACGTTGGGATTGATAGGTTCTTTTTAGTTGATTTCATGTCTGTTATCTTCTTTTGTTATAAATCAAGTAGCTATTGTTTATGCCTTCTTAGGACCCAAAAAAAGGAATAATGTAATGCATTTTACTAAAGACATATTGGCAACCTCGTCAGGTTACAATGGCATTGAGAGGCAGTCCGGGCGATACCAGAACCCGCACTTCTTTGACTATAGTTATAATCTTTGGTTTGTGTGGCATTTTCTATGTATTTGGTGCTTGGCAGAAGAGTGGTTTCGGAAAGGGAGATACCATAGCGGCTGAGATCACTAAGAAGACTGATTGTGCTATCTTATCCAACCTTAATTTTGAGACTCATCATGGGGGAACAGGAGTTTCTGATGACCTTATCGGTTCAAAAATTGATTTCAAACCGTGCGATGACCGATACATCGATTACACTCCTTGCCAAGATCAAAGACGGGCAATGACTTTTCCTAGAAATAACATGATCTACAGGGAGAGACATTGCCCTTCCGAGGAAAAGAAGCTCCACTGTCTGATACCAGCCGCCAAGGGTTATGTAACCCCATACCCATGGCCTAAGAGCCGAGACTATGTTCCCTATGTAAATGCTCCGTATAAGAGCTTGACAGTTGAGAAGGCTGTTCAGAACTGGGTTCAATATGAAGGCCACGTGTTTAGATTCCCTGGTGGAGGGACTCAGTTTCCTGAAGGGGCCGAAGCATATATTGACAAGCTTGCAACTGTTATCCCAGTTGCTAATGGGACTGTCAGAACTGCATTGGACACAGGTTGTGGGGTATGTATTACTCACAAAATAAGACATCATTACAGTTTGTATGTTGCATGGAGTTTTGTTGGCTTTATATTCTTTTATCATTGAAACTTACCTAATCACAATTGATGCATTAGGTTGCGAGCTTGGGCGCTTACTTACTGAGTAGGAATGTGTTGACCATGTCATTTGCACCTAGGGACTCACATGAGGCACAAGTGCAATTTGCTCTGGAAAGGGGCGTGCCTGCAGTCATTGGTGTTTTTGGCACAATAAAGCTTCCCTACCCATCGAAAGCATTTGATATGGCTCACTGTTCAAGGTGCTTAATTCCATGGTCAGCAAATGGTGAGGATTAATCATTTTCTTATTAATCATTCTTTAACTGCTTAGCAGATCTGTACAAATTTCACTTTCTTAAATTATATCAGGACTATCTCATTTTGTCTCTGGGGTTCGTGTTTTCAGATGGAATGTACATGATGGAGGTGGATCGTGTTCTCAGGCCAGGTGGTTATTGGGTGCTTTCAGGTCCTCCAATCAACTGGAGAAATCACTACCAAGCATGGCAACGCACCAGGGAGGATCTTGAGGAAGAACAGAGAAAGATTGAGGAAATTGCTGAACTTCTTTGCTGGGAAAAGATTTCTGAAAAGGATGATGTTGCCATCTGGAGGAAGAGAATAAATACTGATTCTTGTTCTGTGAGGCAAGATGAGCACCACATTACTCCCTGTTCATCGAAGAACGCTGATGATGTCTGGTAACCAACCCCGACCGACTCACCTAGCTACGCACATGCACCACTCGTTTTCTTGATAGGCTTTTGGCCATATGCTGCTAGATTCATGACATCATAAAAAAATGTTATGTCAAACACAACTTCTTAAAGTTTTATGGAAGCAAGTGCTGTAGAGGTTCCCTCATAAATCATTTCTGTTAGTGGCAACATTGAATGAAAATCATGAAAATAATCAATAAACATGTTAATCTAATAATTTATAGATAACTTTTTATATCATTTATAAAAGAAAAAAACAAATAGCAACAAGCAAATAATTAAATCACAAAAATTAACAAATAACAATATGAATTGGAATTTCTAAAGTGTAGACTTCATTAATTATAAACAAACAACATCAAAATAGAAATAAATATATAAGTGAAGGAGAAAGGAAATAAACAAAAAGGAAGACGAGCAAAAAGTAAAAGATACTTAACATAAAAAAGAGAAATCAAGGAAAAAACATGATGACTCAGTTATAAGCATGGTTCGAAATCTCGGAATCGGAATTGAAATCGGTCGACAGTTATAGGTATCGAAATTGGCCATATTGGCCACATCAACCATTTCATTTCAGTGATATTGGTATCAGTCAAAAGAAAATTATAAAATATAATTAAAAATGTTTAAAAAATTGTTCAGATTATTAATAGCATTTTGATATATATTTTTAGAGTAATTGGTGAAATTTGAATCACATTTGGACAAAACATTACAATATAAAACAGTTGGTGTAAAGACATAAATTATTAAGGTATTTACAAAGACATGACAATACAATTAATCTAACAAATTAATTATATTCATAACTATCATTTTTCAACATTTTCTAACATTTTTTAAAATTAATTTGTTAATTATATTCATGATAACCATTTTGTGGCAATTTTTCTAACAAAGTAAATTTAAACAATTAATCTAACAAACTAATGTATAATTAATCTAACAAAGTAATTATATTCTACTTAATTATATAATCATTTTTAACCATGTTTAACATTTCTTAAATAAATTAATTACTTATATCAGAGTCAACAGATTATTGCGCATTTTCTAACCATTTTTTGTCATTTTTTCTAATAAATCAAGTTTTACAAAATAATTAATCTAACAAATTATTCCTTCGATTAGTTACCGATTTTCTTTTTCCTCAAATTTCTTTATTTTTAGGATTGTTGGCAAGGGAGAGGGGTATTTATAATCTTTAGTAATAGTAAGCATAAGATTCTCTCGGGCTTGGTAATAATGATTGACACATGAAGCACCGAAGGTGAAATAAGATCTGATATTGCTGATTTGTGGAGACTGATGGAATCCAACAACAGTGCGGAGTCGTTATCAATTAATCAAATTTTTACGTTGCAAAATTGGAAAAATATTGCTAATTTTGATGGGGTTTGACAATAGTTGTGTTGGAATCGACCTTAATTAGAATGGAATCAGCCATTTTCGACCGATTCTATCTGATTCTGACTGATTTTGGTTGATTCTGATTCTGAACCAACGATTCTATCTTGGTGTCAGCCGATTTTAATACAAGTCGGCCAATTCGTATCGGAATCGGTCGATTCTTTGAACCATGATTATAAGCTATGTTACACTGCACAGGATAGGAAAATGACACGATGTGTACATAGATATGAAAAATCTTAAAAATTCAAGACATGGGTACGTCGAGGAGAAATCCATAATAAAATTATATATGTATATGTGAGCTAATGTTTTTTTTATAACATGAATTTGCAAGACTATTATAGTTAAACAAGTATAATAACTCAACTATTATAGTACATTTTCAACTTATATGCATCACTAGTTATCTAAAGGATAAATTGTAGAAAACCTCCAGGGGTTTGACACTTTACCCTCTTAACTATGAAAATTGTCACTTTACCCTCTAGAGTTACTTCCCGTAATGTTTTTCGTTAAATGATACTCACGTGACCCATTTAATCTTCTTAATTAATTCGGTGATTTATTTTTTAATTAAAATGATATTAATTATTTCAAATTTTCTCTTATCTTCTTCCTAAGAAAATTCTAGTTAAATTAAGATGATAGTGATGGTAGAGCGGAGGATTAGGTGTCGGTGGAAAGGAAGAGGTGGAGGAGAGAAGAAGAGAGGTCTAGGTTAGGGTTTGGGTTCAAATTGAAGTGGGATTTTAGGTTGGATGGTGGTGCTAGTGGAGGGATTTTAGGTTGGACGGTGGTAGTGGAGGAGGTAGAGGAGGTATGTGGTGATGGTAAAGGAGGATATGGTGGTGGTGGGTTTGGGTGGAGGAGGAGGTGGTGGTGGTGGAGGAAGAGGAGATGGTGGTGTTGGGTTTGAAGAGGGGGAGTAGGAGATATTATGGCGGAGAGAGTGGTGGTGGGATCAGAAGGAAGATTTTTCGATGAATCATCAATCTCGCCCACCTTTGTCTGTGGATTTTGCTATGGTAGGTTCCGAGCAGGATTGAGCGCCCATAATTCAAACTTCTTAAGGTAGTTAGGCTTGATGGAAGGGACTTGAGCCCTACCCTCCATCGTGTTATGATGTGGTTTCCCATATGTATGTCATTATCTAGGGGCTCCTCGGCTAGCAAGGGCACTTCAAGCTCATCGAGATACATTGGGGACAACCAGCGGAAAGAAGGGGCTTCGGTGGATTATCCCGACGTTCCATCTTCCATAGAAGGCGCTCAGACTCCACTGTTTCTCACCAAGTAAAATCTCCTTGTGTTTCATGACCTCATATTAACAACAAAGAATGTGTTAAACTATTCGCAGGGTTAGAAACTGCAGCGGTTAAGAAATTACAACCTTCCAATTAGGAATTGGCCAATCCATGAGTATACCACTAAGTCACAAAAGTTGGAGCCGTGAACTAGTCCCCCAAAGTGAAATAAGCACAAGGAAAGAGCAATAAGCCGGATCAACCTACAAAAATGAAACGGTCTCTTTGTAACCAATCATCCATAATATTGAGAAGCTGAAAGTCCTTACTAAACTCTCAGGACAGAATGACTGATCGACCCTTCCCCTTCTCTATCGACGGCTTAGGCAAGCTGAAGGAAGTGGGTCATATGCCAGTTCTATAGTCTAGGATTCATTGTTCAAGGGCTCATTAGGGAAGCAAAGTTAGTTTGTTAGCGCCTTTCGAAGTTTTATAGCCAGTCTACTCTCTGTCCCGATTGCCGCTAATGAGTAGCTCAACTTTCGGAGAAACTACATTTAACACGAGAAACGATACTTTGAATAGAAAATAGAAGGATCACTACCCGTAGCGATCCTGGAGTTAGGTTATGATGGTCGTGATGAGCTCTACTAGAAAGAAAATCTCTTCAATTTATAGAGGAAGTGTTATCGTTGGGTCTTCTAAGCCCAGCCCTTGAAACTCCAGATGTGTAAGTAGTGGCCAAGCGGCTCTGTCCTTTTCCAAGAGGTTATCCTTTTTTATCCCCACTTTTTTGTGTTATAGGATAATTCACTTCCCTTTTTGTCCAAGTCACTTCCCTTTTTTCTGAGTGTCGGGAATACCCCCATTCATAGGTCTGAGATCCACATCTATGAATTGTGAGGTCTGAAGGATCAACCCTTCAATCAGTTGTTAGAATCAATAGATGTTCAAATCGTTCATTTGAATAAATTGAAACCCTTCTTATTGGATGATCATGATACTTCTCAAAGACTGAAATTCTTGACCAATTGAGGAAAAATATTACAATTTTTGTTCAATGAGGTGATGTTGGTGTAGTAGGAGATGGTGGTGAATTTGAGGAGGAGGAGGTGGTGGTGATGTTGGTGGATTTTTAAACAAACAAAATTAATTAAATTAGTTTTATGTTAAATTGAATTAATAATAATTTTGGATACAACTTTAATCATTAATGATATAATTAAAATTAATGGGAGTTAAGAAAGTTGGAGAATGAGTTGTAAGGGGCCATGTTTCCCACCTTGATGTAAAATATAACTGAAGTTACTTTCTCGGGGGGGTAAAGTGACAGTTTTCAAAGTTCAGAGAATAAAATAATAGTTTTCATCGTTTAAGGGGTAAAATGACAGACCCTCCATAGTATTGGGGGGGGTTCTGCAATTTACCCTTGTTTAAAAGATCTTAATTTTATATTAAGAAAGTAGTCAAATAATGTAAATGCTACATAATCTTTTAAATTCCCACTCTCTGAACATTTATAATACATCTAAGATTCACCATAAATTTTTGGATACATTTGAAGTACCAGATGCGTCTACAAGTAAGACTTTTATCGAAGCGTGCAATATAGATAACAATGAGACATGAAGGAAAAAAGAGAAGAAAATAGACTAGAACAGGAAAAAAAAAGATTCCCTAAAAGAGGGTTAATTTTGTTAGATTTACAGAGGCAAATCTCCATTGACTCTGAAGGACTAGATCTTTATTGATATTCAAGAGAAATACAAATACAAGTTATATAATTTTTTGAGACTATATCTCTTTATATAGACCATACAAGCCCAATTCTATTCTAACTATGAATCCAAATACTACTATAACTCTAAATACTTTAAATACTTTATTATATCTAACAAATTCAACGGTCAAAAGGCATCATCTGCTGAAGACGACCACTGGAGGCCAGCAACAGTCGCTGATGGTAGTAGCATTAGAAGTTGCTGTAAAAAAACTATGAATTCAAGTATTACTAGAACTCTAAATGCTATTTTTATAATATAATATATTGTATTATATCTAACAAATTCAATGACAAAAAGCATCGTTTGCTGAAGATGACCACTGGAGGTCAGCAATGGTCGCTGGTGGTAGTAGCATTAGAAGTTGGTGTGTGATTATCTCTTCCTTTTGTCTCTTTTGATATGTAGACAACAATTTCCTGATTGTACCTTCACGTGCATTCTCCATTCATACAAGGGGTAACTGAAGATTAAGTAAAAAGCTAACCGTCGAAGGCCTTGTTGTTGTGACCAATTTTTACCCAGTGAGCACCTGATAGTCGTCTTGATTGGGCATGCCTAAGGGTTGTGCCTAGAAATGTGTTGAGTGCCATGGTGGCAGCTTCCCACCACCAAACTATATGAGACGCCCAGCGTGGTTCAAAGTCTCGGTCTCGACCGCCGACTCGGCCAGCACCGAGACGGATCGGTCTCGGCGACTCGGATCGGACTCGGACGATACGCGCAAAACGCTACATAAAACGCTAAAAAAATTATGAAAAAATCATGACAAATCGTAAAAAATGTAGACATCAAAATTCATTTAAATTAACCTAAATTAAATTTAACTAAATTAAACTAATTTAACTTAAATTAAACTCAAATAATTGAGAATAGAGAGACCGAGAAGAGAGGGAGAGGAACAGAGGGGAGAGAGACAGAGAGGGATAGAAAGGGAGAGAGAGGGACAAAGAGAGACGCAGAGGGAGAGAGATCGACAGAGAGAAAGGGGGAGACGGAGACAGAGGAAGAGAGAGACGAGGATAGAGAGACAGAGGAGACGCAGAAGGGGAGAGAGGAAGAGAGATCGACGGAGACAGAGGGAGAGAGACGGGGACAGAGGGACAAAGAGAGGGACAAAGGAGATGCAGAGGGAGAGAGATCGACGGAGAGAGGGAGAGAGAGACGGAGACAGAGGGACAGAGAGACGCAAAAGAAAAGAGGGAGAGAGCGACGGAGAGAAAGGGGGAAAGAGAGACGGAGACAGGGAGGGACAGAGAGAGACACAGAGGGAGAGAGGGAGAGAGATCGATGGAGACTCGGAGAGAGAAAGGAAGAGAGATCGACGGAGAAAGAGACGCGGAGGGAGAGAGATCGACAGAGAGACGCAAAGGGAAAGAGGGACAGAGATCGACGGAGAGAGAGGGGGAGTGACGACGGTGGGGTACCTCTGACGGTGACGGTAGAGCGACTGCCCTGCGACGGCGACGACGATCTGAATGTTTTTTTTTATCGGAGACAGCGAGAGCAAACGACGCTCTGCGGGTCCTTTCTCTCCTTTATAAGTGTTCACGGGCGTCGAGTCGAACTTGAATCAGGTTCGACTCGGATCCGACTTGGCCCCATACTATGACTCGGGCAACGGACTCGGCTCGGCTCAGGCCGAGTCGGATACGACTATCCGACTCGGCCGAGTCTTCGTTCCATGGAGCCTAGGCATGGGCCCGTTTAAAACCTGGGTAATGTAGAGCGTGTTAGTAACTAGGAGTTCAGAAGATCTAAGGTATCTTGATGAATTCTCTTGATTAGTAGATGTCTAGACGAGTGATACAGACTAAACCATTTAAAGTGAAAATCTTGTGAAAATCTAAAACTGGATAATATCATGTTTCTTTGTTTTTGAAGTTCTAGCTTAACATGTTGAGGCGTTCACATGCATGGCCGGAACCTCGTGCCCTGTGTGCATTTATTTCTTACTTGCTATATGGATAACACATATTCTAGTATATGTAGTAAATAAACATTGTTATAGTTATCAATATTTCCAATTGGCAACATGGGTTCTGATCTTTAGAGCTTTTATATACATTGTATGCATGTACAAACACTTACAGCTCAAGGTTGATGCTTTTAGTGTTCATTCATGCAATTATGGAACCCGAGGGATAATGGCTGGGTTATACAAAGATTTTGGTGGATATATATTTAGACACATAAAAAGGGAAAAAACTGGGGGGTGAACACTTTTATAGTAAACACATTTAATATTACAAATGCATGAAAAATATTTCGCACTTCATCATATATTACATGGAAACACCATCCCTTAATGTCACTTCATAATTATGTTTAGCTTCTTTGGCAAATGTGATTCGTAGAATCTCAAAAGGTCACTCCAGTTTAATTTATTTTATGTAATTCACTTGACTTCGTGGGTCTACATTGTCTGGCTCCAAGTCCTAGTTCAGACCAATGACATGTGAGTAATGGTCTCATCACCATGGTTCATAGTCGTGGTCTCGACCGTCGACTCGGCGGGCACTGAGACGGATCGGTCTCGGCGACTCGGATCGGTATAGGGCGATACGCGTAAAACGCTACATAGAAAGCTCAAAAATTTTGAAAAAATCACGACAAATCTTAAAAAAATGTAGACATCTATATTCATGTATCACATGTTCAAAATATATCATTTAGCACACTAAACATAAAATTGAAAGCATAAATACACGTGTCGTCGGTATAAGCATATAAAATACATGCACAATATAGTAAATTACACAAACTACATTCATAAATACATGCTAATGTAGTTATTTCCACATTGAATTGCGATGAGGCACAAAATCATCATCATAATGCCGAGTCGACCGAATCAATTTCGATTCTCGACCGAGTCGGTCTTCTCTGAGTTGAGTCGACCGACTCGTGACTCGGACTCGTCTCGGAGTGGGCCGAGACGGATACGACTCGGCTGAATCGTCTCCGACCCGGCCGAGTCTTTGAACCGTGCTCATCACAAGGTACTTGGACACCCAGCCCAATGTTTAAAAGGGGTGGCAATGGGTCAGGTCATGTAAGTTGAGTCGGGCATATAGGTACTGTTAAGTTGTGGAGCTTAATTATAGTCTTGAAGATTTGTCGCCTAAAGCCTATGTAACACGAACACTCCTATCATGAGCCGTGTCGTGTCCGAAACGTATCTGACACACGTTTCATGTGTATTTTTAAGAACTTGTTACGTGTCGTGTCCAATATCGTGTCATGCAATATAGCCTCACGCAGAGTCATTACGCGGATCAACTGTGAGGGTTGGAAGGGGGCGGAGCCCCTGGGCTAAAATAATTTCAGAAATCCCTCTTCAGATCTCAGAGCGAGGGGCGAAGCGCTCTTGGTAAAGAGGGGAGACTCAAGTTGAGGGCAAGGTCGGAGTCTTGCTCTAGAGGAGCAGCTTGATATCACTTCGGAAGAGCACTTTGAAGTATCTAAACGGAGGAGCACTCTGAAGCGATAGTGCAGAGTAGCACCTCGGAGATGCATAGCAGAGAAGCAGTTTAGTCTGGAAGCCTCGTAGCTCGTGAACTTAGAGAACGCGTCAAAGACAGTTTGGTGATTTCATAACTTGTAACCCTATTTTTCTTTATAAAAGGAGATGCGTCGTCATTAAAGTAATGTGTGTATGCCATTATAAATACCGAACGGCTGTGAGGTTCCCTCTTCTCCTGTAATCTCTCTGATATTTTAGTGGATTTGCGTGCGGCTCCGTGATTTTTTTTCCAATTTGGGGTTTTCACGTAAAATTTTGTTGTCTTTGATTATGTATCTCATTTGTATTCTTTCTTCTTCCCACTTCGTTTCTCAACCGGTCCAACCTCAAACTGACATGTTTATTACAGGCTAGATGGTCATAAACGAGTTTGCCCCACCCATATACGGGTAAATAAAAACCAACCTTTTTTGGACTCTTCTTGAACATATTTCCACACTTCTCCAGCAATATTTCATGCTCATTGCACATTGTAATATGCATTTACTTTCATGTTATATTGAATACTTTAAGGGAAAACGGATGTCAAAACAGCGGCTTGTATAAACTAATAATAATTTTATGCATGTTTCAATATATGGAGTGAGATATGCATTAAAATATTGTATACGAAGATAAAGAGCCATAGCCTTTTAGCATATGCAGACATTTGTATCTTGTCTTTTCACTAGGAATGTATATGTGCGCATTTACACACGCATGCATGTCTATGTGTATCTGTATTTATGCTCTAAGCATACACTTTCTTTGTTTGGTGGTCCTGTGCTTCATTTAAGGCTTTCAGTCTTTCAATTATTGGTTTACACATTTAGTAAAATTTGCTGCCCTTCCAAGCCTATTTCCTGAAGAGAATCAGTTGCTTTTCAGTATGTTGTACCTCGATAGAGGCTAATGATGAAAGTGTCCTATTTTTTACTAAGAAGCGGTAGCACAATCTTATATCTGCAAATCCATGATATTTTACATCAATCTGTAACCATTATTGAGTACTAATGAATCTTCAGATTGGTATTTGGCTAAAATATTTTCTTTGACATTTTTTTTCTTTCATTCACTTGAGCGATGGTTTAAAGTCTTGGTATCGCCCAATGGTTTTTAGTAGCAATATCGTCAATATCGGCCATCTCGACAATACCGGCAGATTACCGATATTATAAGGTTAATATTGTATCACGTACATTAAAACCCATTACGATATTGCCGTTACATATCGGAATCGGCCGATATTTGAAAGCATGGTTTGAGCTTAATTTTTCAAGTTGGATATCACCCTTAAATTTTGCCTTGTTACTTGTATACCACCTTTTTTGCAATACTTCTGATGTGACTTTCAGGATAACTGTTTCCGTCTGTTTTGGGCTGTTAGATTATTTAGATTATATCACCATTCTTTACTTCTTTTGGTTTAAATGGAATTTGAATTTAATCTTAAGTAAAAGGTAGAAATTTTGGAAGGTACCTAATTGTAGTGGGTATGAGAGAGTGTTGGCCCAAAGGCCTTCCACTCTTGTTTTGATGATGATCAACTCATGTAGTTATGTTTACTAATATTCTTGTGATTTTAAGTTTCAGATCATTAAGCAAGATATTAGTTGGTGATTAGCTTCAACAAGAGGTTAGAAGCTTTTCATAGTGATTCCGGTGCCCAAGCTTCAAGATCATTCATTTGCACTCGGTGGATCACGGTTTGGGAGCAGGTCTACTTGAAGATGGAGATCGTCAAGAAGACTTAGGTATCCTAATTTAGGTTTGTGTGTTTTAGATCCATTTGTAAAGTTTAGTACAGTTGATATGCTCAAGTGCACAATACACACACGTTTTAGTTTTGATATGTGTTTTCATGAATAGTAGATCAAAACAAGTTTGAATTGGTTTATGTATATTAAATATGTTCTATATACATGCATGCTTAACTTCTTATACAAACTTAGTTTGACTTACCTATTCATGTGTTTTATGTTTTGGTATTTTTACAAGACATGTTTTATGGATTTAAAGACAAAAACTATGATATATCTTGTTTCATGTATATTGGACCTATGTCCATATGCAATATGCTTAAATGTATTTAAAATATCATGTTTTTGTATTTAAACAAATTTTAGGAAAATCAAATTTCCTATTGAAAAATACAAGTTTGATAGAATACAAGTATTATTTTTGATAAAATTTGCAAAACACAAAAATGATCTAATTTGTTGATATGTCTTGAAAATTTTTATCACAAGTTTGTGTTTTAATATAAAATGTTAAAAACAAGTTTTATGTAATTTTCAAAAGAGATAAAAGTATTTCCAAAATTATTTTTACTCAGTTTCTGACCCAGACTGTGGCTGACAGACTAGCCCGGTCGACCGACGTGCACGGCTTTGTGCACGTCTGGCAGCACAGTGGGCCGGTCGACCGGATGAGAGAGCTCTGCTCTCTGTATTTTTGGGTCGACCGCTTTGCTCCAACGGTTGGATTTTTGACCGTTGGCGGTCGACCGACCGGTCGATCGGAAGCCTGTCAGGCTGACAGATCAGCCTAACGGCTAGTTTTCTTTTGGGGCTATAAATACCCCATCACTTCATGGTTTTTGATAAGACTTTTGACAAGAAAATTTTTCCCACCTTCTGTTTTTAAAAATTAGTTTTCAAAGTGTTTTAGAGCTTAAAGTTTTCATCTTTATTGTTTTCTAAGGGTTTTAGAAAATAAAAGAAAACTAGGTTTTTGGGATATTGTTTTGGTTTGTCATTTCTATCATCTACAAGAGATTTCCCAAGTAGTTTTTCTTTGTTATTTGTTTTTCCAAAAACACCTTGATTCCACACTTGAGCTATATCTTCTATCCTAATCTATTAGGATCTTTGTTTTGTGGAAAAAGATGTAACCACTTGTTGTAAAAATCCCTTTCATTGTTGGGTTGCTCCCTCTTTGGTAGAGGTTGAGGATTGTGTTTTGCTCCCTCTAGTGAGAGGTGGAGTTGTTTTTTGGCTACGAGCCTTATCCCTTTCGGTAGAGGTGGAGTTGTGGTTGTATTGCCTCATTGGAGGTTGTAAGGTTAGAGAGGAGTTTGGTACTCCTATAGTGGATTAAAAATCCTTCACGATGGTGAAGGCGGTGATGTAGAGCTAGGGGCTCGAACCTCGAAACATATTCTTGAGTTTGTGTTTGATCCACTTGTCTCTTTTACTCTCTCTTTCTTTTATTTTGTGCAAAGCATTTTTAATCAGAACATTTCATATCATCTCTATTGTTAGCATTTGTGCCTTGCATATATTCATATTGCTTATTCATATTGTATGCTTGGTTGTTTGTGTGCCTCACTTATACTTAACCAACAAGAGCTTCACATAGCACCTCAACCCATATTTAGGGGAATCAAGAGGAGTTAGTCCAGAGCCTTCACGGGGAATTCGACTACACTTGTTGTGTTGTATTAAGTGTGTTGCAATATTTGTTTTAAGCTTCCGCATTTAGGGCATTTAGTTTCTAGATTAGCATTTACACCTATTCACCCCCCTCTAGATGTACCTTCAATTGGTATCAGAGCCTACGCTCCTGATATTTAGGCTTAACATCCTAGGAGTGAGATCCTTGTTTGCTAATCTATTGTTTGCATTTGCTTGTTTGCACACATATAGTTTATACCCATGGATTGTTTTTCACCTCCCATGTTCGATGTCTCCAACATTGACACATGGAAATATAAGATGTCCATGTACCTAAAGACCCTAGGTTTGCATGTTTTTCTTACGGCTACCAAGAAATGCTATCTTGGTAATTGCAATCATATAGGGGCCAATGCACTAGCCCTTGAGGCTATTAGAAGCACATTAAATAAAGAATATCTTTTACGTATTTCTAACTTTGATTCCGCCTTTGCAGTGTGAAATTTGTTGACAACCACAACCACCACCTCCAAGCTTCAATTGACAATCCAACCGGAGGAATCTAGTGGAGAATCCGAGTCTCAATGCTTCATGGTTCAAGGGAATGACTCCCTTGAGGTACAATCGGAAACTCAACTAGATAGTTTTGATTCTAGTTCTTCATGTAATGATCATATTGATGCTCATGCTTTAAATGAAGAACTATCTATTGTTTGTGAAAAATTGATTGAAAAATATAAAATTTTGAAAAAGAAAAGTCTAGGCCTTAACAATGATAATAAAGATTTGTTTCTAGACTTAATTTGGTTTTGCAAGAGAAGGTTGAAATTTCTAATGAAAGGGATTCATTAAAATCTCAACTTGAACTTGCACTAAAAGAAAATGAATTTTTAAATTCTAAAAATGATTGTGAAACACTTTTGAAGAAAAATGAAACTGTCTTCAAAAGTTAATTTTGTTTTAAAGGAGAATGTTGCTTTGAAAAATAAAATAATTTCTATTTCAAATGATTTAAATGTTTGTTTAGAGAAAAATATTGTTTTGCAACATAAGATTGATGCACATGTTTGCCATGCTAGGGTAGTATCACACACTTCACCTATTGCATGCTCCACTTCTTTGATTGAAAATGATATAAATTTAATTAAGAAGAAAATGGATTGTTTGGGCTCCACTATGAGCCAATGTGCCATGAACCATACACGCTTGGAATCCTTGGTTCGAAAGAAGCAAGTTCCATCTATTATGCATGCACAACCATCACGGCATACACATGCTCCTCACGGACACCATCACACGTATGCTCATGTGTACACTTGTACACATTGTGGACGTAAGGGCCACCTTGTTAAATTTTGCTTTGATAGATTACATACTTCAAATTTAGCAAATAAATTTGTTTGGGTTAGAGAAGGTACTAACCCCCATGGACCCAAGAAGATATGGGTACCAAAGACCTCCCCTCTTATTTTTGATGTAGGTGCGGGCTCTCACATGACGTGAGAGTTGCCGTACCTTGGAGTGGATGCGTTCCGAGCTTCATGGAAATCAATTGGATGCATCACTTTTAAGGGAAGTGTTGGTGGGAAGACCACTTTATTTTGGAGACAAGGAAAGTTGCCTTCTTAGTTTTGGTAACAATCCCTAACTCCTAATTATTGTTTACATGCTTTCGTATTCATTTATTTTATAGCATGTTTTAATGTTTATCGATCATTATGAAAATGTCTTGTTAATTAGATTAGTATAATACATGTTAGTTGTTTGAGACACCCATGTTTAATATGGACTTATACTTTTGTGTTCTCACCTTGTTTTGAACTAATATGTATGACCTAGATCTAATGCATATGCATATACATAGTGATCATATGAAGTTTATGATTTGTATTTCATATTTTTTATGTTTATAAATTATTGTGAAAATACCATGATTATTAAATCCTTGACATACATGAATAGCAATTTGAGACACCCATATTTAAAATAGCTTATTATTTTGTGTTCTCGTAGTTGTTTAGCTATCATGTTTATTAGGTTTAATAACATGTGAATTTACATAATAATCATGTTTATGTTTATCTTGATGATTCTTATCATGTTTTGATACTTCATGATTTGAATATTTGTTTAGATGTTTGTTTTCATTAAAACTAGGTATATACTTATGCATATAGTGGGTAACAAATAGATCTATATATGTTTGTGCTTGAATGCTTGTTTGTACCCATTAGTTGTATTAGTATAGTCTAGTTTTGATGATCCATGCATTCTTAAACTTGTATTCTCATTTTGGATTTGTTTTTATGATTATGAGTTTTCATTTCATGTATATGGTTATTTTGCCAAACATTAGGATATACATGTATACCCCTTGAGTCATTTGCCTTTCATGCAAATATCTATTATAGACTCAAATTGTGTTTAGGGATATGTATGTATTGTTGGCCCAAAGGCCTTCCACTCTAGTTTTGATGATGATTAACTCATGTAGTTATGTGTACTAATAATCTTGTGATTTTAGTTTCAGATCATTAATCAAGCTATTAGTTGGTGTTTAGCTTCAACAAGATGATTTGGAAGTTTGCACATGTTGATTCAAGAGCCCGAGCGTCAAAGATCATACATTGCACTTGCTCGGTGAATCAAGGTTTGGATCGAGTCGGCTTGGAGATTGCGCTCTACAAGAAGACTTAGGTATCCATAATTTGTTGTGAGTTTAGATCCAAATTGTAAAGATTAGAATAGTATGATATGCTCAAGTTCACAACACACACGTTTCATGTTTTGGGTTTTCGGTTTTAGGTTTAACCGATCTTGGTTTTCATGAATAGATTTTATATCAAAACAAGTTTACATGGTTTAGTGTATATTAGATTTGTTCTATATACATACATGCTTCAACTACTTAGACAAACTTAGTTTGATATTCTATTTCATGTGTTTTATGTTTTGGTATTGTTAATCAAAACATATATTTGGAATTAAAGTCAAAAATCATGATATGTATATGTTTCATGTATATTGGATTTCTATCCATATGCATCATGCTTCAAAATGTTTAAATATCATGTTTTTGTATTTGGATGAGTTTTAGACAAATGTATTTTCTATTTCAAAATCCAAGTTTTAGAAAATACAGTTTCTAGTTTTTGGAAAATATTGTAAGATACAAAAATAGTTTTAATTGCTTGATATTTGAGTCAAAACTTTTATCACATGTTTATATATCAATGCAAATTGTCAAAACTATTTTTGGGGATTTTTAGTACTTTACAAGAATTTATTGGACATTTAATTCCCCTGTTTTTCTGACCTGAACAGTGTCTGCCAGGCTTGGTCGGTCGACCCGAACGGTCGACCGCACCATGTAGCCGGTCGACCGTCAGGGTCGACCGACGTGCACGGATACGTGCACGCTGGCTACACTTGTAGCCGGTCGACCGTGCGGTCGACCGACCGAGAGCAGGTTTACTCTCTGTTTGTTTAGGTCGACCGGGCGGTCGACCGGTAGTGCCAACGGGTCAAAATATAACCGTTGGGCGGTCGACCGGCAAGGTTATTTTAGCAAAATCTGTTGCCAACGGCTAGTTTCCAGATTTGCCTATAAATACCCCATTTGCGAGAGTTTTTCTCTAAGAATTTTCGGGCTAAAATTTTCATTCTCTCTGGTGTTTTTGCTGCAATCAAAAGAGGTTTTTGGATTCAAATTGAACAATCTTTTTGGTGTTTTTGTTAGGGTTTGGAAAATCAAAGAAAAGGGATTTTGGGAAAAGCATTTGTTTGAACTTCACTATCTTGGTTTCTATTATTTCCCAAAGATTTTCTTTGAGTTGCTGGTTTCAAATCCCTTGGTTTTCTCCACACTTGAGCTAAATCAACTATCTTTTCTATAGGATCTTTGTGTGGGAGAAAGAGATTGTTTTGTGGTTGTTGTTTGAAACCACTAAGTTGTAAACCCTCTTTAGCTTGGCTTTGTGCCTTTCCCTCATTGTGTTGAGGAAGTTTTGCTATTGGGTTGTATCCCTCAAGGTTGTGAGGTGATCTTTGTATTGGTTTGTGGAAATTCCTCAAGTTGTGAGGTGATTGTTGATTGGCTTGGAGTTGTGCCTCAAGGAGGAGGTTGTGTTTGTAAGGAGAGGAGTTGGGTACTCCTTGTAATTGTGATTGCCCCAAATCCTCGGTGGAGGTTCCCTCGGTGGGAGTCCTTTGTGGACAAGCTAGTGGATTGAAAATCCTTCGTGTGTCGAAGGCGGGGATGTAGAGCTGGGTGCTCGAACCTCGAAACATATCTTGTTGTTTGCGCTTGATCCATTGACTCTCTCTATCTCTCTCTTTACTTTGTGCCTTGCATCTCTATTCATATTGTGCATACATATCTCTATTGCTTGGCTTGGTTGTGTGTGCATCACTTGTTGATCACACTTGAGTGTATTGCAATTAGTTTTTAAATTCCGCATTTAGTTCATAGATTAGCTATATCACCTATTCACCCCCTCTAGGTGATTTTCAATTGGTATCAGAGCTAGTGCTCCTGATATTTAGGTTTAACCACCTAGGAGTAAGATCTTGGTTTGCTAATCTTCTTTTGCATTGTCATTTGCACACATCTAGTTTGCACTCATGGATAGCCCTCCTATGTTTGACCATTTTAGACTTGATGCTTGGAAGGTGGACATGACTAGGCATATAAAAACACTAGGTCATCTAGCTTATCAAGCCATTACTATAGAAACCCTCCCAAATAGTAGCAAGCATAAGAAGGCCAATGCACTTGCACTTAGAGCACTTAGAGCATCTCTTACTGAACATCTTTTACATGTTTTTGATCGCTATGATTCTGCTTTTGCAGTTTGGAGCATCTTGACTTCTCCCGAGCTTCCAACGATTATCAACAAGATGAGGAGAACTAAGAGAGACAAGTCCGACGAGCATTGCTTCATGGTCCAAGGGAATAACTCCCTTGAGGTACATTCGGATTCTCCACTTGATGATAGCTCTAGTTCATATTGTCAAGGATGTCTTGAAGTTCAAAATTTGAATGTTGAACTTGCTTCTAAGCTTGAAAAATTTATGGAAAAACATAAATCTTTGAAAGAAAAACATTTTGATTTACAAAAAGAAATGAAGGATTTATGTTCTACTTTTGAAACCGTTTTGCAAGAGAAAGAAGAGATTACTAGTGAACGTGACTCACTTGAATCTCAACTTGAACTTGCACTCAAAGAGATTGAAGTTTTGAAAAACAAAAATGATTGTGATAATGTTGTAGAAAATAATAAGGTTTTATCTTCAAAATTGGATATTGTTTTTAAAGAAAACCTCACTTTGAAAAATGAGATTGATTTCATTTCAAAAGAATTGGATTTGGTTTTGAATAAAAATAAATCTTTGCAAAATGATATTGATATTCATGTTTGCCATGCTAGTGTAGCTTCTACTTCTTGCACACCTATAGCATGCTCCACTTTATCTTCTAGCATTGAAAATGATATAAATAATTTGAAGAAAAGTGTTGATTGTTTGGGCTCCACTTTGAGCCATTGTGCTATGAACCACACTCGTTTGGAATCCTTGGTTCATAAGAAACAAGTTCCAACTATGCATGCCACCCATCACGGCATACACGTGCTTCCCACGATCATCACCATCACACGTATGCTCATGTGTACACATGTACACATTGTGGTCGAAAAGGCCATCTTACTAGATTTTGCTATGATAGATTACATGTTGAAAATTTAGCAACTAATCTTGTATGGGTTAGGAGAGATACTAACCCCCGTGGACCCACAAGAAAATGGGTACCAAGATCCACCTCTTTGATGTTTGATGTAGGTGGAGGCTCTCGCATAACGTGAGAGTGTTGGTGCCTTGAGGTGGATGCGTTCTAAGCTTAAAAGAGAACCATTTGGATGCTTCACTCTCAAGGGGATTTTGGTGGGAGGACCACCGTGGTTTGGAGAACTAGAGATGCACCTTCATCGGTTTTGGTATCATTCTCTAACTCCTATTATGTTTTACATGCTTATTAGATCACTCATTTATAGCATGTTATATTGTTTCATGATTAGTATAATATTTGCCATGTTTATTAGAATTATGCTTACATGATTAGTTCTTGAGACACCCATGTTTAATATGGACCCATGATTTGTGTTCTCTTTTTGTTTTATCTATCATGTTAATCATAGATCTAATGCACATGTCTTTATCATAATAATCATATGGATTTTTGTGATTGTTTTTGATTACTCCATGTTTTGATTATCATGATTGTATTTTTGACTCGTTTTATGCTTCATGTGTTGATTACTTGCTTGAATGATAGTTTTCATTAAGAGTAGAATTTATATTTGTACAACTAGTGAGCTACAAATATATCTTTATAATGTTTGTGCTTGAAAGCTCATTTGTATTCATTAGATGTACTAGTATAGTCTAGTTTTGATGATTCATGCATTTGACTTGTATTCACATAATTTGGTTGACTTCATGTATATGTCCATCTTGTCCAAACTATCATATATACATGTACATCCTTGAGCCACGTGCCTTCATGCATATTATTTTGTGGACTCTTCATGTTTGGGATATGTATGTATACTTTAGTTTGTACATGACATACATATGCCTTGAAGTTTAAATCATTGTGATGATTTCCATGTTTGATTGTGATTCTCATGTTTTATGATGATTTCAATTAATTTCATTATTCACTTATGTTTCATATCTTGATGATTTCTATATTGAGCTTGATTGTCTATTTTCATGATGATATGTATCACATAATACTTGCACACTCAACTTACTTGATGTTTTCCCATGATTTAATTTTCAATTGGTATCATGATTTATTTTTCATGAGTACATATATTGATTGGGATTATTTGCTAACATTTGTATTCAACCAAGAGAGCCAACACGGCACCTCAACCCTTATTTACGGGGAATCTAGAGGAGTTAGTCCAGAGCCCTTCACGGGAAATTCGGCTACACTTTTGTGTTATACATAGTGTTTAGTGTAATAGTCATATGGACTTTGAGTGTTTAGTGATCATGTGATTTTCATGTTTCATGAAAAATATTTTTGTGTTATTCTTTGCTTGAAGGATTTCGTACTAGTTAACAAGTTTTCCATTTAACTAGTTGCGATATTCTTCATTTTGGTAGTGATTTTCAAACATACTATATTCTCAAATCCATTTTTGAAAACCCCTACCTTCCAAGGGTGGTTGGATGGGAGATCATGTTCATGTATGTTTTATAGTGAAAATTATTTTAAAACTTGAACCATGATTGGGAGGTTAGTTGATATGAGTTATACACTTGACCTTATTTTTGTTATTTCAATTGGTATCATTGAATTCTTTCAAATGGTATCAATATGACATCTTTTTGTATACTCATATATGTTTGTGTTTTATATATGTATGCTTGCACTTCTTATAGTATCAAATTTCAATTGATATCTATCTTTTACATACATACATAAAGGATTTATTTGTGCTTACTATATCCCTATATCTTTAAGCACAAAATTTGTTTATGATAAAGCTTGAATTTCAACTTTATTTTAATTGATTCAATTTTCAATTGGTATCTTTATACAAGCATTATCATTATTTTGCTTATGCTAAGCTTTATTCAAATCGTGTTTTTCAATTGGTTTTTCAATTGAAGTTTTATAACTATGCATAGGCTTACTAACATAAAAGTGTTCATTGTTTTATTGGTATTTCATAAAGGGGGAGAAAACTCATATTTTATATTTCAATTGATATTTTGTTTGGTATTCCACTCCCTTGCTTTATGATATTGATTTCAATTGGTAAAGAATAATTCTCAATTGGTATCTTATGTTTTAAAGAACAATAGTTTCATTTGGTATCAAGATTTATTTTTAAGGAAATTCCAAATTCGTATTGTTTAATTTCAAAATTGGTATCAAGATTTTCATTTTTATTTTCAATTGGTATATATTCTCGTTTTGATTTCAATTGATTTGTTGTTTTTTAATTGGTATCAATATGCACTTCATTGTCACATTTTTTAATTGGTGTCATATTTGTTTTAACCCTTTATTAGTTCTTTGTTTTGAACAAAAAGGGGGAGAAGAATTTATTGTTTTGCTTTTGATTTTAATCATTTTTGATGATTGACAAAAAGGGGGAGAAGAATTTGAGTTTTATATGCATAATTGTGTTTTTGCATATAGTTTACATTTGATGTAAAGAAACCTTTTTATATGCATTTATGTTTATGCATGTTTTATGTTATGTTTTATTTTAATTGGGTATCCAGAGCATGTTTATATATGTTTTAATTGGTATCCAGAGCATTTTTATATATGTTTAGGAACATTCATTGCATATATTAGGAACATTCATTGCATATATTTATTGTTTATTTGTTATGCATGAGTTAAGGGGGAGCTTCTTTGAAGCTTAACTTTAATCCATGCATATATAACTCCATGAGTTTTGTCATCATCAAAAAGGGGGAGATTGTTGGCCCAAAGGCCTTCCACTCTAGTTTTGATGATGATTAACTCATGTAGTTATGTGTATTAATAATCTTGTGATTTTAGTTTCAGATCATTAATCAACCTATTAGTTGGTGTTTAGCTTCAACAAGATGATTTGGAAGCTTGCACATGTTGATTCAAGAGCCCGAACGTCAAAGATCATACACTGCACTTGCTCGGTGAATCAAGGTTTGATCGAGTCGGCTTGGAGATTGCGCTCTACAAGAAGACTTAGGTATCCATAATTTGTTGTGAGTTTAGATCCAAATTGTAAAAATTAGAATAGTATGATATGCTCAAGTTCACAACACACGTTTCATGTTTTGGGTTTTCGGTTTTAGGTTTAACCGATCTTGGTTTTCATGAAAAGATTTTATATCAAAACAAGTTTACATGGTTTAGTGTATATTAGATTTGTTCTATATACATACATGCTTCAACTACTTAGACAAACTTAGTTTGATATTCTATTTCATGTGTTTTATGTTTTGGTATTGTTAATCAAAACATATATTTGGAATTAAAGTAAAAATCATGATATGTATATGTTTCATGTATATTGGATTTCTATCCATATGCATCATGCTTCAAAATGTTTAAATATCATGTTTTTGTATTTGGATGAGTTTTAGACAAAATGTATTTTCTATTTCAAAATCCAAGTTTTAGAAAATACAATTTCTAGTTTTTGGAAAATATTGTAAGATACAAAATAGTTTTAATTGCTTGATATTTGAGTCAAAACTTTTATCACATGTTTATATATCAATGCAAATTGTCAAAACTATTTTTGGGGATTTTTAGTAGTTTACAAGAATTTATTGGACATTTAATTCCCCTGTTTTTCTGACCTGAACAGTGTCTGCCAGGCTTGGTCGGTCGACCCGAACGATCGACCGCACCATGTAGCCGGTCGAGCGTCAGGGTCGACCGACGTGCACGGATACGTGCACGCTGGCTACACTTGTAGCCGGTCGACCGTGCGGTCGACCGACTGAGAGCAGGTTTGCTCTATGTTTGTTTAGGTCGACCGGTAGTGCCTGATCGTTCACATATTTTGCATTCTTTTCATTACACTCTTACATTTATCGTGTAATAAATCTGCTAATTTTCTTGTCTTAAATATTTATTTTGTAGAAGATAATAATGAAGAGAAAGAGGATTAAATCAAATAAATACCAGTTAAAATCAGATTTAACTGGATCTATTTGGTTAGCTGAGGATAATCCCAGATCTAGTTAGAACAAATCATGGATTGGGGCAAATGTTCAGCTGAAGATCAGAGCAGATCAGACTAGATACAGTTTAGCATTTTAATCATATCTTTTGCTACCGAATCTCAAATTTGATGATTTAAGATGCTACAGAAAGAATACTTAAAGAGCTACAATTCTTCTATAGATCACTCGTTCTAATTCTGTCATCTGTTAAGCGATATTCAGTACTCAACACGTCATCAAGCTGCAGAACAGAATTCTGGATAAATCCAGTATGGAGATAAGGGGAGGATTCAAATTTCAGAAAAGCCAGCTTTCCCTATCTTTATACTCCTCTAATCTCTGCTATAAATACCTGCAATCTCAAAGGCAAGGCAAAGGGGAGGACCACTTCAGAAGGAGGAAAACCACTTCAAAGGGGAGCACCACTTCAGAGAAGCTTTAGTTTAGGTTTTCTTTTCTTCTTCAATGTAATTTTCATTTTCTTTATTTTATTTTATTTTTAGGCTAGAGAGAGTTACATGATTAAAAGTGAGGAAGAGTTATTGTAGAGTGACACTATTGTAATCTTTTCTTCAAGAAGCCTATATTGAAGGTGACAATCAATGGAGGTTCATTGTGCTCAATCTAGCCGAAGCTTTTCTTTCCTTTCCTCTTTTATACTACTTTACTTTACTTCATGTTGAGGTAAGCCTTTGTTATGGTTCAACAGTAAAGGTAAATATTCTTCTTTTATTTCTTTTTATTTCTAATCTTTGCATTTTTTATTTCTAATCTTTGCATCACACTTTTCTTTATCTTTTTTTTTGTTCCTTTTCTTTTATAAATAAAACAACAACGATACCATCATCTCTTCTTCTATCATCTTCTTCTTAACTTAACTTAATATTTTTATTTTCTTTTTATTAACTGAGAAGATAAGTATTAACTAATTTTGGTAAATTAAAAGAAGAAACTTACATAACGCTTCCATCGCTGTCCCTCCCTGTGGATCACGACCCGTTAGCCCTAGGCTACACGGTAGAATTGAGGACCTAGCATTGTTCTAAATTTCTGTATTTTTATGTGCAGGTTTGGCTCGATCAAAATTTTGGCGCCGTTGCCGGGGAGGGACGGTAAGTAATTCTCTTTAAAGTTTACATTTTTTTGTTAACTTTCTTCTTTGTTTTTTTTTTGTACAGATTTAACAACAAGGAATTCTTGCTGCAGTGGACATATAAGTGGCCTTGGACTCTGCTCAAGAAAGCAGAGCTAAGAAGCCCTCAGATTTGCTATAGTCCTGTGGCAAACTGAGTGAACTACTAACTTGTATTTTCTACAGGTTGGCTGAATTGCACAATTTAGATATCTGTGGCATTTAATTCCTTGTTTGATTCACTGTATTTAGTTTCTAACCTCAACAGTAAAATGATGATTGTAAATGCTAAAATGATTTAGACTTTGCATTTAGGCAAGTGTCTATTTCATTACATTTTCTATTTACTGTTGAAGAGTGCTGGAGCAAAGGTACGTGTGCATAGCATCTATTATAAGAACACTTTTGGATTGTTTACATTGCTTAAGTGTTGCTTTTCTTGTACACTGCACTAAATTGATCTAAGGGCTTGTCCTATAAACAAGATAAGGTGGGGAAGTCATTACCCTCCCTTAGCCCACAAACAATCTCCTCACTCACTAACCCAAGCCTAACTAAAAATGAGTAGACGTTGGCCCTAGGGACATCTCGGACTCAATTAGGAGATTATCCTAAGGGGGAAAGGTGTTGGAATTTGACTCCTGCCAAATCAGTGTCTAGGAAGGGGATTAAGGGCCGAAAGCCCGAAGGTTGGTGGTTACTTAATTAAGGAACGTCTTTGACGGATAACCTCCCACCAATCTTGCCCTGACCTGGCTGATTAACTTGTGGTCAAAGTCTGCATTATACCTCCTATGGACAGTCTAAACAGTTAGGAGTCGTCTAGGTCTAAGCTCTACCCTAACATAGGTTAGATTTTTCTTTATTTTCTTGTTTGTTTATTTGTTTGTTTTTGTTTATTTTTGTGAAAATGGATTATAATTACAATTATTCTGATTATAACTCAAATCCATATTTCACCCCAACCTCTTTCAGTTCGGATATTACCAACCCGGCATTACATAACTCTAACCAATCAAGTATGCCAGATTGGTCTTATCCGAATCAAAATATGCCCCAATCCCAGTATTATGAACAAGAATGGGACAATCATCACCACTCTTTACCGAGTCAGTGGGGATACAACTCCCCCGAGTCTTACTATCAACAACCTTACTAACAAACAGCTTCATATAATTCATACCAAGACCAACCTATAGAAGAGAAATCTTCTTTAGAAAAGACATTTGAAGCCTTCCTTGAGTCCACCCGACAAGTACAAATCATAGCGGACTCAATTCTCCCAAACAATTCCCAAATCCAAGATCCTTACTCTAATTTTCAAGTCCAGCCACAACAAGAAGAACCTATTGACTTAGAAAAGAATATGGAATTCATGATTCAGTCCCAAAATAATTGTATTCAATCCCAAATGGATCGTCTCCAATCTCTTAATAGGTTAGAAGCAAAAGTGAGTCATTTGGTTAAAACAATTAATGATAGGAATGAGGAAACTCTACCTAACATATTTTCAACCACTCCTGATTCTCCTAGCCATATTGACGAAGAATCAAGGTATCTTGGAGATTTTAACCAAGATTCGATTTCACCACAAAATTTTGAACTTGACCAATATCAACCCATTGATAAATTGGCAAGTTTTCATTTCAATGAGATTGAACTTGAAGATGAATGTGATATCGATTCCCAATATTGTGATTCAGTTCCACTTTTTGAATCAATGCTGACTCCAATTTCCTTACCCGATTTGGACTCAATTCCGAAGCCAATACTGATTCCTATCCCTGTAGAGTTTGAACATGAACCACTTATTCTAGATAGTCACATTCCATTATTGGGAAATGAATGTGAACTTTAATTCTATGATTTGGACCAAATCCATGAACCAACTCCGACTCTCGAACCTAAACTTGATTTGAGTTTTATTCCCCAGTCAATATCGGTTTCTATTCCCTTCATTGTTGAGCCCAAATCATGCATTCCACAAAATCACATTCCATTGTTGGACCAAGGTTTAGATCAATATGACTCTGTGATGATATCCCAAGACTGGTCATATAACCGGGAAAAATTTCATGATAGGATCTTGCATGATCCTGTTCATATTGGGGATTATAAAAATATTAATAAGAAAGAGGTGATGAAAGGTGGGTTTCATGAAAGTCCACAATATCTAGATTGGGCAGAAATGCTTGGCCCAATAAGACCGCCACCGGAACCACCACCTTAAGGTAATATTTTCCTTCCCTTTCTTCTTTTTCATGCATCTATGCATTAATTCATACATTGAGGACAATGCATGAGATAAGTGTGGGGGAGGGTCTAACATAACTTATTTTTTTTCTTTTTATTAAAAAAAAGAAAAAGAAAACTAACACTTTCTTTACTTTTAAAAAACTTTTTGAAAATAGAAACAATATTTTGACATATTTTTTGTAAGAAATTAAGTCAATTTTAAGGAATAGGAAAATCATAATTAGGATTTCTTATACTTGGTCAAAATAAGATTATTTGTTTGATTTTTAGGGTTAGGAAGATAATTTGTCAAAGTAATTTAGTCTTTATCTTTATCTTAATGAAATATGCACACTTCATATACTTACACACTTAGGGTTCAAAAGCAAAGATTCTTATGCCTTATAAAAAAAAGAAAAAAAAGAATATGAGCAAGTCTAATTATTGATTAGCTAGGTGCTTTGGCCTAAGTAAGCCTTAGTATTTACGCGAAAGATGATTAGATAAGTTTGAGAAAAAAATCCTCTGATTAAGCTGGGTACTTGTGCCTAATAAAGGATAAGTATTCACGCCTAAAAGGGGTTCAAATAATAAAATCCTTAGTTTTGTGGCCTTGTTTGCTCGAGTTCTTAAATCCTTAGGGGTGTTTTCTCACCCGGTGCCCTAAGACCGTCTGGTTTGGGAGTCATCGATTAAAGGCTCGTTACATGGGCAGATTAGAAAGCCTAAACTAAGGAATAATACCACCAATATATATATATATATATATATATATATAATATATAAATAAGGCATAAGAGTTAGAGTTAATGAACCCTTAGTCAAAATTTTCACAGTAACAAGTGCATATGACTTAAGGTAAAGTAACACACTAGATGAGAAGTATAATTTGACTCCTTACTCTAATTGATAACAAATTTTTGAATAGAGACTAAGTTTAGGAATGATAAATTCAGTTTTCCTATAACTTATAGATTGCTTAGATCTTACAATAATATTTCAAATATTTTTCTCCTTCAAAATGCTTTTCGAAAATACTAACTCTTTGTTTCTTTCTTTATGGATTTTGTGGGTGCAATCCACTAAAAACCCTCACGAGACAAAACTCGTCCTCTAGGGGAGACCTAGAGGTTTAACGGCTTGTTGCACATGCTCAGTGCAATCGCGTGACCTGCGAAAGTGGTCTAATAATCTTTAGTTTAGTTTTATTGTTTTACTCGAGGACGAGCAAAAGATAGGTGTGGGGTGTGATCGTACACATATTTTGCATTCTTTTCATTACACTCTTACATTTATCGTGTAATAAATCTGCTAATTTCCTTGTCTTAAATATTTATTTTGCAGAAGATAATAATGAAGAGAAAGAGGATTAAATCAAATAAATACCAGTTAAAATCAGATTTAACTGGATCTATTTGGTTAGCTGAGGATAATCCCAGATCTAGTTAGAACAAATCATGGATTGGGGCAAATGTTCAGCTGAAGATCAGAGCAATCAGACTGGATATTGTTTAGCATTTTAATCATATCTTTTACTACCGAATCTCAAATTTGATGATTTAAGATGCTACAGAAAGAATACTTAAAGAGCTACAATTCTTCTATAGATCACTCGTTCTAATTCTGTCATCTGTTAAGCGATATTCAGTACTCAACACGTCATCAAGCTGCAGAACAGAATTCTGGATAAATCCAGTATGGAGATAAGGGGAGGATTCAAATTTCAGAAAAGCCAGCTTTCCCTATCTTTATACTCCTCTAATCTCTGCTATAAATACCTGCAATCTCAAAGGCAAGGCAAAGGGGAGGACCACTTCAGAAGGAGGAACACCACTTCAAAGGGGAGCACCACTTCAGAGAGAGCTTTAGTTTAGGTTTTCTTTTCTTCTTCAATGTAATTTTCATTTTCTTTATTTTATTTTATTTTTAGGCTAGAGAGAGTTACATGATTAAAAGTGAGGAAGAGTTATTGTAGAGTGACACTATTGTAATCTTTTCTTCAAGAAGCCTATATTGAAGGTGACAATCAATGGAGGTTCATTGTGCTCAATCTAGCCGAAGCTTTTCTTTCCTTTCCTCTTTCTACTACTTTACTTTACTTCATGTTGAGGTAAGCCTTTGTTATGGTTCAACAGTAAAGGTAAATATTCTTCTTTATTTCTTTTTATTTCTAATCTTTGCATCACACTTTTCTTTATCTCTTTTTTTGTTCCTTTTCTTTTATAAATAAAACAACAATGATACCATCATCTCTTCTTCTATCATCTTCTTCTTAACTTAACTTAATATTTTTATTTTCTTTTTATTAACTGAGAAGATAAGTATTAACTAATTTTGGTAAATTAAAAGAAGAAACTTACATAACGCTTCCATCGCTGTCCCTCCCTGTGGATCATGACCCGTTAGCCCTAGGCTACACGGTAGAATTGAGGACCTAGCACTGTTCTAAATTTCTGTATTTTTATGTGCAGGTTTGGCTCGATCAGTGCCAACGGGTCAAAATATAACCGTTGGGCGGTCGACCGAGCGGTCGACTGGCAGGGTTATTTTGATAAAATCTGCTGCCAACGGCTAGTTTCCAGATTTGCCTATAAATACCCCATTTGCAAGAGTTTTTCTCTAAGAATTTTTGGGCTAAAATTTTCATTCTCTCTGGTGTTTTTGCTGCAATCAAAAGAGGTTTTTGGATTCAAATTGAACAATCTTTTTGGTGTTTTTGTTAGGGTTTGGAAAATCAAAGAAAAGGGATTTTGGGAAAAGCATTTGTTTGAACTTCACTATCTTGGTTTCTATTATTTCTCAAAGATTTTCTTTGAGTTGCTGGTTTCAAATCCCTTGGTTTTCTCCACACTTGAGCTAAATCAACTATCTTTTCTATAGGATCTTTGTGTGGGAGAAAGAGATTGTTTTGTGGTTGTTGTTTGAAACCACTAAGTTGTAAACCCTCTTTAGCTTGGCTTTGTGCCTTTCCCTCATTGTGTTGAGGAAGTTTTGCTATTGGGTTGTATCCCTCAAGGTTGTGAGGTGATCTTTGTATTGGTTTGTGGAAATTCCTCAAGTTGTGAGGTGATTGTTGATTGGCTTGGAGTTGTGCCTCAAGGAAGAGGTTGTGTTTGTAAGGAGAGGAGGTGGGTACTCCTTGTAATTGTGATTGCCCCAAATCCTCGGTGGAGGTTCCCTCGGTGGGAGTCCTTTGTGGACAAGCTAGTGGATTGGAAATCCTTCGTGTGTCGAAGGCGGGGATGTAGATCTAGGTGCTCGAACCTCGGAACATATCTTGTTGTTTGCGCTTGATCCATTGACTCTATCTCTCTCTTTACTTTGTGCCTTGCATCTCTATTCATATTGTGCATACATATCTCTATTGCTTGGCTTGGTTGTGTGTGCATCACTTGTTGATCACACTTGAGTGTATTGCAATTAGTTTTTAAATTCCGCATTTAGTTCATAGATTAGTTATATCACCTATTCACCCCCCCTCTAGGTGATTTTCATGTATACCTTTTGTTTGTCAAATCATACATATACCTTGAAATAAAATTTATTTTAATGAAAATTTTGCTTTTCATGTTTTATGAATTTTTGTTTAACTTCATGTATATGTCCATCTTACTCAAACTATTGATTATACATATACATCCTTTTGAGCCACGTGCCTTCATGCATTTATCTTTGTGGACTCGTTGTGTTTGGATATGTATGTATACCTTAGTTTGCATAAGACATACATATGCCTTGAAGATTAAATAGTTTTAATGATTTTTCATGTTTTTCTTGTTTAAGGAATAATTGAGCTTAATGAAAAAATTTCATGTATATGATCTTCACATCTTACTTGTACACTCACTTTTCATGTTTGCTCATGTTTTATTTTCATGAATCATATTTATGCTTAATTGAATTAGAGTGTTGATTATCATGTGGATTTCATATTTTATGAAAAATTATTTGTTTTTATTCCTTACTTGAAGGATTTCGTATTAGTTAACAAAACTTTTCATTTAAACTAGTTCGTATTCTTCGTTGTGATATGAGTCATACCATGCTTCTATTGTTGTTTCAATTGGTATCAATTTTTATTATTTTTGTATACTCATATGTTTGTATGTATGAACGCTTTCAATTCTTATGGTATCAATTTCATTGGTATCTAATTATTCATACATATATGTTTTATTTGTGCTTATTATATCTCTATATCTTGAGCACAAATTTTATTTAGGCTAAGCTTGAAAATTTATATGATTATCCTATTTCAATTGATTTATTTTTCAATTGGTATCTTATTTCAAGCTTATGCATGTTTTTAGTTGGTATTTCATAAAGGGGGAGAAAACTTGCATTTCATATTTTTTTTAATTGGTATTCAAACCTACGCATTATTTGATTCTCACTCCCACACTTTATGATTTCAAAAATGAATTTTGATTTGAGTTTGAATGAAAAATGCTTTCAATTGGTATCATATGATATTAAAGCAACATACTTTCTATTGATATCAAAATTGTTTAAGTGAAATTTGTTTCAATGTCTTGTTTACTTACAATTGATATAGGAATTTCTTACATGTTTTTCATGATATCAAGATGCGTTCATTGACACATTTCTTAATTGGTATCAATAATTTGTTATTCACCCCCTTCTTGTTTCTTTGTTTCATACAATAAGGGGGAGAAGAATTTGTTTTGTTTTATATGTTTTACCCCTTTGTTGATGATTGACAAAAAGGGGGAGAAGTATTTGGTTTTATATGTTTTATATGCATGTCTTTGTATACATGTATTTGTTTTAAAAAGAAAAAGAACATGTTTCATTTGCTCATTTAATTATTGGTATCTAGAGCACCTTTAATATTTAATATTTCATTGGTATCTAGAGCCTAGAGCATGTTTTGTTGACATAAGAGTTTTATTGTTTTCATACATGATATAATGCATTGTCATTCATTGCATATTTATTATTTATTTGTTTATGCATGAGTTAAGGGGGAGCTTCTTTGAAGCTTAACTTTAATCCATGCATATATAACTCCATGAGTTTTGTCATCATCAAAAAGGGGGAGATTGTTGGCCCAAAGGCCGTCCACTCTAGTTTTGATGATGATCAACTCATGTAGTTATGTTTACTAATATTCTTGTGATTTTAAGTTTCAGATCATTAAGCAAGATATTAGTTGGTGATTAGCTTCAACAAGGAGGTTAGAAGCTTTTCATAGTGATTCTGGTGCCCAAGCTTCAAGATCATTCATTTGCACTCGGTGGATCACGGTTTGGGAGCAGGTCTACTTGAAGATGGAGATCGTCAAGAAGACTTAGGTATCCTAGTTTAAGTTTGTGTGTTTTAGATCCATTTGTAAAATTTAGTACAGTTGATATGCTCAAGTGCACAATACACACGTTTTAATTTTGATGTGTTTTCATGAATAGTAGATCAAAACAAGTTTGAATTGGTTTATGTATATTAGATATGTTCTATATACATGCATGCTTAACTTCTTATACAAACTTAGTTTGACTTACCTATTCATGTGTTTTATGTTTTGGTATTTTTATAAGACATGTTTTATGGATTTAAAGACAGAAACTATGATATATCTTGTTTCATGTATATTGGACCTATGTCCATATGCAATATGCTTAAATGTATTTAAAATATCATGTTTTTGTATTTAAACAAATTTTAGGAAAATCAAATTTCCTATTGAAAAATACAAGTTTGATAGAATACAAGTATCGTTTTTGATAAAATTTGCAAGACACAAAAATGATCTAATTTGTTAATATATGTCTTGAAATTTTTATCACAAGTTTGTGTTTTAATATAAAATGTTAAAAACAAGTTTTATGTAATTTTCAAAAGAGATAAAAGTATTTTCAAAATTATTTTTACTCAGTTTCTGACCCAGACTGTGGCTGACAAACTAGCCCGGTCGACCGACGTGCACGGCTTTGTGCACGTCTGGCAGCACAGTGGGCCGGTCGACCGACCGGTCGACCGGATGAGAGAGCTCTGCTCTCTGTATTTTTGGGTCGACCGGGCGGTCGACCTCTTTGCTCCAACGGTCGGATTTTTGACCGTTGGCGGTCGACCGACCGGAAGCCTGTCAGGCTGACAGATCAGCCTAACGGCTAGTTTTCTTTTGGGGCTATAAATACCCCATCACTTCATGGTTTTTGATAAGACTTTTGACAAGAAAATTTTTCCCACCTTCTGGTTTTAAAAATTAGTTTTCAAAGTGTTTAGAGCTTAAAGTTTTCATCTTTATTGTTTTTCAAGGGTTTTGGAAAATCAAAGAAAACTAAGTTTTTGGGATATTGTTTTGCTTTGTCATTTCTATCATCTACAAGAGATTTCCCAAGTAGTTTTTCTTTGTTATTTGTTTTTTCCAAAAACACCTTGATTCCACACTTGAGCTATATCTTCTATCCTAATCTATTAGGATCTTTGTTTTGTGGAAAAAGAGAGTTTGTGGTCTTTGTAACCACTTGTTGTAAAACCCCTTTCATTGTTGGGTTGCTCCCTCTTTGGTAGAGGTTGAGGATTGTGTTTTGCTCCCTCTAGTGAGAGATGGAGTTGTTTTTTGGCTACGGGCCTTATCTCTCTTCGGTAGAGGTGGAGTTGTTATTGTATTGCCTCATTGGAGGTTGTAAGGTTGAGAGAGGAGTTTGGTACTCCTATAGTGGATTAGAAATCCTTCACGGTAGTGAAGACGGGGATATAGAGCTAGGGGCTCGAACCTCGAAACATATCTTTGAGTTTGCGTTTGATCCACTTGTCTCTTTTACTCTCTCTTTCTTTTATTTTGTGCAAAGCATTTTCAATCAAAACATTTCATATCATCTCTATTGTTAGCATTTGTGCCTTGCATATATTCATATTGCTTATTCATATTGTATGCTTGGTTGTTTGTGTGCCTCACTTATACTTAACCAACAAGAGCTTCACATAGCACCTCAACCCATATTTAGGGGAATCAAGAGGAGTTAGTCCAGAGCCTTCACGGGGAATTCGGCTACACTTGTTGTGTTGCATTAAGTGTGTTGCAATATTTGTTTTAAGCTTTCGCATTTAGGGCATTTAGTTTCTAGATTAGCATTTACACCTATTCACCCCCCCCCCCCCCCCTCTAGGTGTACCTTCAAGAGCGACATGATTCATGAAGAATTTCTCTAAAAATCAAAGGCATTGTTTCCTAATCTAGACTGATATAAAAAGATTGCATAAGTAAATAAGGAGTATTACTATTTTTAGCTTCTAGCTCAAAAATCATCCATTGTTTTTTGAAGTTTATGAATCTTACACACAAGTGTATTAATTTATTTTTTTGTATTTTATTGATTTAATACTTTTTGTTATGTTAAGTTTAAATATAAATCTTATTTTGAATTGGATTTACCTTTCTAAAATTATATATATTTATATATGTGTATATAGATATATAGATACAGATATGCTTTGTTACTAATCATGATGTACTTTACTGTTCACGCATGAGATACTATTGTGATTTATTTTTAGTTAAAATTAAATAGCTATTTTTGTTAAGCTAACCAATTCATTTCTAGAAAGTTTACATAAGTTAATAAAAATATATTATTTTTTATTATAAAAGGTGAGATGGGTCAAATTTGGACAACCTCACAAGAATTTTTTATCAAAATATTCTTTTTGTAAGAAGTATAACTTTTCATTCTGAAACTAAATATATTATTTCAGAATATTAAATTTGATTTTCAACCTAGGGCACTTGGTTCACCTCTTTCACTAGTCTCTATATATTTGTACGTGCATGCACGCATGCATCTATATATATATGTAACTGCTTATTCACATAACTCGTTGGGAACATTGTATATTGAAAAGAAATGCGTTTAGTGAAGTAAGATTAATGTGAGTGACAAGGGGTTGTGGCTTACCTACTTGTCATCCTGGGTTGGGCCTCACCACTTTGTCACTCTCACACATCACCTTAACAAACACATCCACACTGACACACCCAGATGGACACAATATGTAACTGCTTATTCATATTACTCATTAGGAACATCATATATTGACTCATTATGTCTTTGGATAGCTTTTCATTTTGTTTCTTGTGCTATTATCAAAGTTGCTCAACTTTTGGTGAATTTAGGTACAAGAAGATGGAGGTATGCATAAACCGTTTTCTTGAGGTGCGGAGTCCAGAAGAGATTTCTGGAGGGGAAGTGAAGCCTTTTCCTGATAGGCTGTATGCTATTCCTCCTAGAATAGCTAGTAGATCTGTACCGGGGTTCTCTGCTGATTCTTACAAGGAAGATAATACATTGTGGAAAAAGCATGTCACTGCTTATAAGAAAATTAATAAGTACCTTGACACTGGAAGATACCGCAATATAATGGATATGAATGCAGGTCTGGGAAGCTTTGCTGCAGCACTTGAGTCTCCCAAATTATGGGTTATGAATGTCGTGCCGACCATTGCTGAGCAATCCACTCTGGGGGTCATATATGAGCGTGGGTTAATTGGCATATATCATGACTGGTATGTTCAGAATATCAAACACCCCCACCCCCACCCCCCACGCCGTGTCTCTAGTAGCAATTTATTCCAATCATATAATGTGTTTTTGGTTTCACTAAATGGTACATCCTTTTATTGTTATTTTTACGTGATCCATATAATGGTCAGAGTAATGATCTGTGCATGTTTTCATACTACAAAACTTTTGCAGCAAATTGTGCTAACAAGTGGAGAATGATACTCATTTCATTTCAAATCTAGACAAAGATGTGCTATATGTTTTATAGGTGTAATACCTCCATGGAGTTAACTAATTAATTTTTCTATGTTCTTGTGATTAAATTATTTTGCTATCTCTTAATTTCAAATTTTAGAGGAAGGTTAGTTAAAGGTTTGTTTCCTGATCGTTAATTTAGGTGTGAAGCATTCTCAACTTATCCAAGGACATATGATCTTATACATGCCAATGGTGTGTTCACCTTGTACAAAGAAAAGTAAGTTTATGTGGACTACCTATTTCATATTTACGAACTTCACATGATTTTGATCTATAGATAAATGATATTAGGCTTCATTTCCATTAGTTACTAAATTTTATTATATACATGTAAAATCAAAACAGGTGCAAAATGGAAGATATTCTCTTAGAAATTGACCGGATTTTGCGTCCTGAAGGTTCGGTTATAATTCGTGATGACGTTGAGGTCCTTATGAAGGTAAAAAGGACAGTTAATGGCATGAGATGGAACTCAAAGTTGGTAGATCATGAAGATGGCCCTCTCATTTCCGAGAAGATATTGATTGTTGTAAAACAATACTGGGTCGGTGGAAGCCAGAAGACTACCCAAGATTGAAGGGCAAATGCTATTTGAATAATCCTCTTTATTCTTGACATCTCAGTAAACGACTTGGGAGGAGGAACAGAACCGATAGCCGAGCATCTATCTCTCCCACGTTTCGAAGAGTACTTGAGAGATCTAGTAATCATTCTTTCAGCAGAGCTATGTAATCTTTTTTGTTGTATAATAGCATTAGAGCAAGTTTCAGTCAGCACACAGGCCTTTTTTCCCCCCCATTATTAGTGAAACCCGTGAGAGTTGAGCTTTGATTTGCCGATAGGTTTATGATATCTGAGGTTGTTACTTTTATCGCATGCGTTGGTGCTGAGGAAATTTGTAAAAGTTGCTCAATGTTTGGGTTAGGGTTTCAGCATCAGATGATTATTAATATATTTATTGCTGAAATATGCTTCAGGTCTGATTTAGTGATGACCAAATTGATAAATAAAAAGGTCGTAGTAGTGAAACCAATGACAACCATGAGGTCACACCAATTCCTGTAGCCTGTAGGGTTCCCTTTGCGTCCGGTCTTGTGCGCATCAATGTAATAAATAATTTGTCATGGAAATAGCTGAATCTACGAAACTAATGGAATCTTTGTTTCTGTTTCTCAAATTACAAGAAAAACACAAGAAAGTAACCACATACTCTATAGCGCAAGCCCACCAACATTGATACAAAAAGATTACAGTTGCTGTGTACCAAGAAAGATTGCAGGATGAGAATTCAATTGTGCTGTAGGGAAGAAAAATGTTGGCAGCAGATGTAATACAATTACAATTCAGAAACGTTGCAGTGATATTTGTAAATTTATATTATAAATGCTAAGGAATGGCTGTACATTGATTACAAGAACTTTTTTTTTTTTTGGTCCAGGGATATAATTTTATCCACTGTTGTCAGTGAAGTGTACCTTTTGTTGCACATTACTGGGGGGGATAACACTAATTTTACAAAATTGTGAAAATATCCAATGTTTCTTGCTCAAAATCTTCCTACTTAGCTTTGAGTATCCAATTTGGCCCATTGTTGGGGAAGTATAAACAGCAGCTTTACTGAACCTTTGTTGTAAGATGTAAATTGGTTTATCTTGGTGACTCTGATCAGATGGAAGTTAGGTTGGGCAGTGGATGTCAAACACCGATGCCACACCTCGGAGATGTAATGAGCTTTGGGATGGGAAGGCACACAATAGTGCGTGTTGCATATGCCTGTCGTAATGCCGCTGAACCCTGCAAACGCTCCATGAACCTAACACCACGAAGGACGCATCACAGGAAGAGGAAAACAAAGATTAATTTGCTATGTATGAGATGCAATTTTACTGATAAGAAATCATGCATTCCTAAAAGAACATAAACCTGATAAAAGATGAAGTATAGTGTATAGATCTATATTGATTGTACTCAAGCTTGCAGAATTTCTAAATATGTTCCAGTACTATCAGATTTTATTATTAGAATCTCTCTTTTTCTAAACCTATCCAAGGCCCAAGCAGAGACTTATGTGGTCAAGGATCTCAAAGAACTGAACAAAATCTACAGAGTTTGGAAAGTGCAATGCATATCTTTTCACTTACCCAGCATATTGGAAGTTTTTAAACCCTATAAGAAGATTTTTGCTAAATACTGAGCTTACTGCTCCGGATGTTGATTTTGTCCAAAACTTGAGGGTTGTCACCCACGCAAAAGAGTTTTGCAAGATTGCAATCATATAGCCTAGTTACTTTTATCAGTATACTATACCATGCAAGTAGAGGTAATTTATGTGAAAACTCAATTTGAGAAAAACTAAGAGAGAGGAGGAGAATTCACTATTTTCAGAGGATTACAATATTTTCTACAGAGACGAACTCTGTCTTTCTAGCTAGTTCTTTAGTTCAGAAAAATGACTGTCTAGTCTTATATACCCGAGGGTTTCTGTTGACGGTGTGAGTAATGCAGGATTCAAAAAATCGCATGATCTATCTGTTGCAATCTTTTGTAATAGCCTAGATTGCGCTCTTGATTGCGGAAGTGATATCTGCTACTTTCTGTAACTACTCGTATTGAAATAAGAATCGTGGATCATATTTGAAATATGAAATACCTTGGTGGTGTAACAGACTCCACAAATATACACGGGATTTGATAGAGTCTGTTGTAGAGGTTGTCTTACTCAAATCGGGAGAATTAACTTTGGGAGGATAAATACCTTCGAAAAAGTAAATTTCCTTGAAAGAAGAGAATGGTCTCAGAAATATTCTGAATGCTGCTGCTTTCTGTAACTCCTCGCGTTAAAAAATTAGAAATAGCTAAACTCAAGTAATTCATCAGATACCACACAACCGTAACGCAAAATTTATTTGTAAGTGTGTGCCTCATTTTCTACGGTCCTCCTGAGATTAATTTGGAATTTTGTTAGATTCGCATATTGGACATGCTTAGGTTGCAGGGGTGTACGAGCCGAACTCAAGCCAGCTCGTTTATCAATCGAATGAGTCACGAGCGAGCTGATTTAATAATGAGCCCAACACGAGCTACTCGTGAACAGTTTTGTTTTATTAAATAATTGTTGAAATTAAGCCTTTGACTTTGATAATAAGAGCTTTTAACCGTCTCTTTAAGAAAGAAGAGACGCTTATAATTCAAAATTTCTTTTAAGACACTCCCTCATATTTCATTATATGTAAGTAACTGGTACAATAATGAGATCTCTATTTGTTTTAAGACGCTTATAATTCAAAATTTCTTAAAATGGTGCTATCACAGTTCAGCGCCCGGTGTTTTTTTTTCTGGACTGGAGAAGAGAATGGATGGTATTTTTGAGTCAAATCGAACTCCCACTCAGCTTCTGATCTGGAGAAGAGAATGGATGGTATTTTTCTGGACTGAACTCTCACCCAACGCTTTCTGTGGTGCCCAAGGTGAGAGAGACGAAGAAGAAGCATGGGTCTCTCGTGATATGGCCATGGGCTTGTCTGCAGTTACGACCTTCTTGATGAGACGGGGAACGAATCGTTCTGTTTGGGACTGGAGGCCAGATATCACAGTCGATTGATCCACCTGAGGTCGTCCAGTAACCTACACCAATTTGCACAACAACGACATATACTGACAACAACGTTAACAAGATGGATATAGTCTCTGAGCTGAGCTTGTGTTGTGCTGGAAAACAAAAACAAAACAAAAACAAAAAAAAGAGTACTGAAACCATTAATAGCTTCATTTGTTTTGACTTAGTCATCTTCTGCCCTCTTATAACAGACAACTGACAAGATGGCCATGCATGCCCACCTCCTATGTACGTGTGGCGATGGGGCTGGGGTCACCTGTTGTTTTGCCCATCAACGGAAATATTTCCAAACTGTCATTTCATATCGCTGTGCATACATACAATCAAAAAAAAAAAATTGTCTTTACTAGTGAATTATCCCACTAGTAATATTTTTTTTTTTTCCCGAGAGAGAGGTTTTAGACTCAGTTCTCACAGTTGTCAAACAAAAGATTTAATTTAGATAAATAATAACAAGTATGTGTAGATTAGAGCGTGATCTTTATTTTAGTTCCTAAGAAAAAAATAAAACTCTTGGAGTTTACGATTATACAGCTTCATGCAAACATCTAATAGCGCATGCCTCATAGGTTCACTCTGCTAAAGCTATAAAAACGATGAATGACAGCTAAATTCTTTGGCAGTATATAATTATCGTTCAAGTTTTTAATAATAAGTATCAGATGACACTTTAAAAAAAAAAAAAAAAATTGATTCGGAGCTATTAGTAAAAAAAATGTCAACTCTATGACCTTTTAGGGCCTCAATCAGCTCCAATATAACAACCGTACGCAATATATTATGCGTAATCATGAAAATTTACCTTGAATACTGTGTTGAGAAATACCGTGTTCTTAAAATGATTTTTAATTTGGGGTCTGCTTTCAAAGGTCAATTCATGTAATTGTGTCTTATTAGGACACAATTATCAAATCACATCACATGAGATGAGATGATCAACACCAGCCCAATTAGGCTAATAGAAGGAAATAATTGACTTATGTAATTGCCATATGAAAATTTCTCACTGTTCTCTTCTAGTAACTTACTAGCCACCCTCTATTTTTGTGTAATCTGAAGTTAGTAACTTCATTTATCTAATTCTATATTTTTTTAGCCACAGCTTTACTTCTATGCTTTCGTTCTAGCCACGTATTAAGAGTCAATCTCATAAAATTCTAACTAGCATATATCTCAAATCTCTATTAAACTATAGCATTAGTTATTTCCTTACTAATTTAGGTTTCTAGTTTCATTACTATTTGCTTGGTTTGTCCTCGTTGTCATTTAAGGCAGCAAGTGTGATTTCGCATCTTATCTTAATTTTCTGCTCTTTTAATAAACTTAAATTTATAACCCCAATAAACTATATTTGTTTGCATTACTCTGTAATTAAGATACTAATTAAAACATAATCCTTTTGGAAATTTGAGATTTATATGTAGATCACTGAATTCTTTTGGAAGCTTGAGATTTATATATGTGCAGATGATCTTGTTCAAAATCGATACATATGAGTATATGCGCTAAGAATTTAAAGGTTGCAGTGGTTTGGTGCATATTCCCTGAAATTTTGTGTTCGGTAGAATCTCAATTCAATATTTTCGCGTATGTTAGATTCTCATTAATGTCATGTTTTTTAATTTTGACAAAGTGATTCTTCTTTCACTTATACTAGATTTTCACCCACTAAATTTTATAGAAAATATGTTATTCATCAAAAGAAAACGTCTTTGTTATCACTTCTTTCCTCTCTCCGTCCCTGAAATTGTCTCAATAACAGGTCACATCCGTCAGGATTCGGTTCACGTGTGTGACTCACACACACATATTTTAAGAGGGTCAATTCTGATTTAATATGTGAGATTGACTCTCTTATAATATTATACAACTCTCTTAAATATGTGTGTGTGGCTCACATATGAATCGATTTTCTTTCGCATCATCGTCACTATTATAGTCTCTACAATCATCACTATCACCAACGCAAACAATATCTTTGGTGCTAATGCCTACGACTCTCTATCTATCGTTGTTGCCGCCACCTTTTGACATCATTGTGTTGCCAATATGATATCGTTGCATTGCGATTGCCATTGTTACCACCACTGTCGTCAACATCAATAGTACTGCATCATTATCAGGCTCACATCACAATTAAGATTAATTTCTTTGAATAATATACGGCGCTGGAGGGCCACATTATTACATTTTCTAGAATTATTTTCAATATGGATACAAATTTTATATCACGGAAATTGTTAATATTATCCGAAACATGATAAGCCTACTAGAGATCATATTCCTAGGTAACACAATTTTATTAGTAAGAAATAAACTACTCCCAGCATAACTTTACATTTACATTTCACTCCAACAAGTACATTTAGGTTGAAGTAGATTGAGCAAGAGATCATCCATATGACTCATCTGAATGACATATTAGGTTCTGATTCATGTTTGTGAGTCACACACATACATACATGATCAATTATATTTGACATTCAAATTAAAATTCTTATAATTTTTTATAATATGTGTTGCTACTCTCATGAGTATATTAATACTTTTATCTAATTCACTCTTGATTGCACCGAACTGATCATGCGCGTCTCTCATCCGAACGGCGCCCACCTCGGCCGTGCGGCTGCCGCCACGGTCCCTGGCGGCACGGCCGCCCTCGCCAGATCCATCATGACATGGTACCTCTCCAGGGAACCAACCTTGTCCGGTGTAACGCTAACTGCTTTCTCACTCGCGCAACCAAACGTCAGAAGCCCCGACGACCTCCCCCTCAACTTAACCCCTTCAGTTGCTGACGCCGACAATGACGCCACCGACAGGTTCGCCGCGCTCACCGTCGCCACGCTCCAGTCGATGCTGGCCTCGCTGGGCTCGTATACCACCGGGTGCGAGCTCATGGACGCGCTCTCGATCTCGAACAAGTCCGAGCTCGACTCGCTCTGCAGAGCTGCGGTACTCGGGCTCCTCCTGCTTGGGGGCAAGTGCTTGCTGCTTGTTCTGATCGAACAGTTATGATCTGCCTCGTCGTTGACGAAGTTTTTCTTGGAGCAGTAGCAGAGGAATACGTCGAGAAAGCTCCTCCGACGAGCAGCAGCGGCGGGCTGGTGCTGCTGGCGACTGCTGCGGCCGAGCAGGATACGGTGGCTGTTCGCGCTTGTTTTGGAGCAAGTGCTGGCCCGAGATCTCGTGGCTGATTTCTTCTTGTTCTTGATGCTGCTGCTCCAGTTGCTCTTCAAGTCTTCGGACTTCAGCAGCTCTGGGTAGTCTTGAACGTCCAGCCTGCCACTGAAGTACTTCTCAGCTGCAAAGACGTCGAGTTCGTTATTGTTGTCCATGGACGTTCGCTTCGGAGGCGCCGCGGTCGTCTGGAACGAGGACCGCCTCGAGCCCGGGTTGGCGAGCTCCGTGGAGAAGCTCTGCCTGACGAGGGCGAGGTAGGATGAAAACGAGGCGTCACGAACGTTATTGCTATTGGTTTCAAAGGGAGAGTACGAGGAGGAAGAAGATACTGTAGCAGAGGCCATTCTTTTTTCTTTTTTCTTGTTTTTTTGGGAAATTATTTATTTAGAAAACAGGGGTACAAAATTAATTTGGAATGAAACATCATCTGATGATTGGAAGAAATTGAGGAGTGGGGGAAAGAGATCATCAAAATGTCTCAAAAAGCAAAGGCAACAAAATGAAAAAGATGAGAGAGAGAGAGAGAGTTTGTAACTGAAAATTTTTGAAGTTGAGCTTGATTGAAGAAGTTGTGCATATGAGTGCCTATAAATAGAGAGGTAAGGGATTAGGTTAACGTTTATGAGCCACACTTACATACAATAAGCGAACTAATTAATATGTGTGTAAACCTCACATGCATATTATAAGAAATTATAAGAGAACTAATGCATGTGTGTCAATACGAAATTCACTCTATTATAATAAGTGAGTATGACTGACACATATGAACTGAATCCGGGACAAAGAGGCAACCGGGCAAGTAGCCAAGTGCTAGTGACAAATATTTGCTTCAAGGAGAAGGTCAATTACAAACAAACTGCAGACAAAAGTTACAAACGGTCTCGAGATAAGTGGGGTCAGGATTAGGTTTCCAAGGATTGGCAGATTTACACTGAAGTGGATTGAAGGAAAGAACTGACTTCATACAAAGCCTTTTAATTAAGTAACGATTACTCATAGTGCTCTCCTAATCTTTTCTAAATTTAGTTTTCATAATCTTTCAAAAGCTTACGTGCAATTAAACATGCCCATAAGTGAACCTCCTAATCGAATATTATTGTCAATAGAAGGGGCAAAAAGAAAAAAATAATAATAAAATAAAATAAAAAACCACTAAGGAAAAAAATATGATAAAAGTTTCTCTATTTTCTGTATTTGAATCGCGTTATATTATACATGGATGGTTGACAAAATATAATCAGCACTTGTATTCTCCAAAGATACTTCATAGATTTTCTTTTAACAAAAAACATAGACCACTTTTAAATTTGAGTCTCTTTCTCATAACCAGCTTTCTTTTGCAAGTAAATTAGACATCAGTGACAGATGTTCCCAAAGTCATAAAAATAAAGGACTGATTATCTAATCATATCAACAACAATCTAAAGTCACAAAATGTTGTACCTAAAAGCATGTTATTGAGAACTTGAGCATAATGTTTATTCTCATGAATCAGACTATTTATATTGTAATACTATAATGCAAATTCTTTGGAAGACTTTTCGCTCTAGAAAAAGGCAATTTCATCTTTTTTTTTTCTTTTTCTTTTCTTTTCTTTTTTTTTTTTGGGGAGGATGAAAAAAAAATAATTTCATCTTATCATTAATATCAATGCAGTCGTAATGCAATGATAGCATTCTACTTTATTATGACTCAGAAGAAGCTTGATCCGAGGAGACAAATTAGCTCAGAAGAACAGAATCCACATATGAACTTTTAGCAGTATCACCACAGCTTCTACTGCTGCAATTTTCTGAACCTTGTGTTAACGATGATATAGACAACCACAGAGTGTAGTTTGCTTATTTTTCAATTTTTGATATCCCAACTATACATGCATGTAATGATATTTGACAATAGGACTTGAAGGGACTTGACAAGTTATGTGACCTGTTATGAGATGATTACACGTTAAAAGTAAGTCCCCAATATTATTAGAATAAATTTCTACTTAATTCAGAGAGGAAGAAAAAGAAAGAAAAGAAAAGAAAATGCACGTAGTTGTGGATGGACTACTTTTCTTTGGGGAGATTTCTGCTTGTACTTTAATTTGTTTTTTTGATACTTTCAGTGGCACTTGTGCATGACTTCTGTGTTTTTCTACTTCTTCTTTGGGATCTTTTAATGGAAAGCAAAGTTCTAACATTCAATTTTTTCTCCATTAATAAGTTTTTTTAAAAAAAAAAACATTCTTGCAAAGCTAAGTAGTAGATTTTTTTTTTTTTTTTTGGTTAAACAAAGATTGTTGCCTCCTCTTGACCTAGTTAGCCATAGTAAAAATTTGGAAGGGATATATATTTTCAGTATTTTCATTTTACAGCCAATTAGACTGAAAATAATTCCTTAGAGGATAATTTAACTTCTAAATATATGATTTAATAGAGACATTTTGTAAGAAGTAATAATAGATATAGTATGCAGATCACATCCAACACATCAAACCTAATTCTTCAATTCAGATGCGCCAAAATCCAAGTCAATGTAGCTAGCTAAGTGCCTACGTTCTTTCTCATCAAAGATGGAGAAGTGCTAATTTTTTTTTTTTTAAAAGAGCAAACAGTGAGCTAGAAAAAAGAACCTCGGTGTTCCATTAATAAGATTTTAATGAAAACACCGTGTAAATACAAAAAATAGTGCAATAATAAACCTTCAAAACATAATATTTTAGATGCACGCGCAGATGCGGGAGGAATAAAAGAGCAAGTTCTAATTGGTGGAGATCCATCTTAGACTCACTAGCAGAGAAATGTGTAACCATTACGAATTATTCTGTAAGCAATGTCCAGTTTTCTAGCAGAGAACACAAAAGTAGATGCACAGGAACTTATTAAGAATAATAATATTACAAAATTTGAGTTATCAGACAAATTGTATATGGTGCACTTTGGCATCCTTGTTTCCTACACCTGCTCATGGCCACAAGTCACACTTGAGATTAAAAGTGTGATCATCTAATCAAATGTATTACCTCCACCTCAATGCTAATAAATGATCATGAAGAAAATTACCTTTTATAAATGCAAGAAAACTAAGGAGATATCAAATTAAAAGATAGAGGGAAATTTAATGTTCACTTACAGCTGTGATTATTATAACAAAACGGACACCCCCATGCGAATGAATTCGGTTCATGTGTGTGAACCACATACATATTATAAGACGGTCAGTTTGTGTTGACACATGGATAAGATGTCGGGTTTCAAAGAGACAAAATTTTAAATTTTTTGAATCTCAACTAATCTTACTTGTCAAAGCGGGATTGAATATGTTATAATATGTGTATGACTCACACAAATGAACTGAACCTCACATAACTGACCTCCCATTTCCGAGGTAGAGCAAGTCCCGTCGACGACAGGAGAGGCAACTGCTCGATAGAGGCTTAATCGTACGTATGTCTACGCTCCCCGGCAAAATTAAAATTAAAATTAAAAGAAAGAAACAAAATGAATTGCGAAAAAAATGTGTCGTTTAGTTAATGACAGCAATCAGCCTTAAATAGGGTTTGTCGCAAAGTGGCTGGAAAACTAGTGGCACGTTGGGCTGAGTTCTGGCGTGGCCTACCACCACACGATTCTTGTTCTGTGAGGCCCATCAGAGCCCACGGTGTCGGCCACTTAAACATGATCCTTGGCTAAAATATTTTAATTTCGCCTGAATATGCACATATTAATACGTAATTGAGATCTTTTATAGACTTTTTTTTTTTTGCCAAGTTAAACTCAATGCATGATAACTGTTAAGGAGTTAAAGCACAGTTTACCGTGTCATTTAGCAAGAAAATGACTATACTAGCTAGTTGATTAAAGGACTATATATGGTTTTTTTATATGTGACTAAAATTGATAAAGAGGAGCCTAGTTTATCTTGTAATCAAAGATAATTGATTTAATTTAGTAATAATTTAGTTCAGTAAAAGTTGACATTGATTTAATTGTCACTAAAGCATAGATTGTGAAAATTGTGTGTTTATCTGCAAAATATTTCTAACACACTAGGTCATATATGAGATATGTAAGTGGCAAGGTTAAATATATATTCTCAGAAAGACCTAAGGCTATGTGGTGGGCGCGGAAATTTCCACCCTAAAAAGTGATGAAGACACCTCAGGATTAAGGCACCCTATTTTTTTTGGATAAAAGCACCCCACAAAAAAAAAAACAAAATTGACCAAAAAAATCTCTTCTTTTCCCCTCCTTCACTCCCTCCGTGCAGGCTACCCCCGCCTCCTCGTTGACGATCACTTCCTCCCCGGCCTCCCCCTAGCCAGCGAACCCCCCTCTCCCCCCGCCTCCCTCCCTCGCCGGCGAAACTCCTCCCCTTGTTGCGGCTCCGACGATAAACTCTCTCGCGCCTAGCGCATTCTGTTCGGGCAATAACCACCTTGAGGAACCCAAGCAACAAAGATGAACGCGCCGGAGAAGTACCCACACGCACAAAGAACAGAGAAACAAGAGAGAAAGCAAGCCAACACAGTATTTAATAAGGTTCGGCAATTTGCCTACGTCCTCAAGGTAAGGGAGAGAGAGATTTTATTGATTCAATAATCAATTACAACTTGTTCCTTATTTCAAGGAATCTCCAAGAGAAATTTCTTAGAGGGTTACAATTTATGAGGGGTTTATCCCATATTTATAGCTAGAAAGTCTTTAAGAATTTAGGAAACTCTAATTGGATTCGATCCCAAATCAGAAAAAGAATCTGAATCCTAAAAGGAGAAACAGATCTGCATCTGTCGGTCGACCGATCAGTCAACCAACCCCTGTCCTCGGTCGACAGGGACCAATCGAGAGCATATGCGTGCCAGTCGGTCAACCGCGTCGGTCGGCCGTTCCTTTGCCACAGTCGACCGGGTCACGTCTGTACACGTCGTGCACACCAGTCGACCGGGCTCTGTCCTGGCCTGCAACAAATTTTGTTCTCGCTCCTTTTGGCTTCCGGTCTCTGTGCCACTTCCAATGCCTCTTTATCTCCTATCTCTCCCTACAGACCCTCCTCCCCATCCCCCAGTCTTCCCCTCACTGGAAAAACCCTCCCCCTTCCCCCTCCATATCCTCGACCTCCCCCAACCCCTTCCTCCCTGCCTCCACCCCTAACCCCTTTCCTCTGGCTCCACCCCCCGATCCCTTCTAGCTGTTTAGCGAGATCCGACCGAACAACTCTGGGGGATCGTAGGGGAGGCCGGCGAGGGGGTTGGGTTTGGGGTGGAGGTCGAGAAGGGGAGGGGAGGGGTGAGGGAGGCCGGGGATGGGGAGAAAGGGAAGAAGTTTCGCCGGCAAGGGAGGGAGAAGGCCGGGGGATAGGAGGAGGGGGGAGGGAGAGCGAGGGTGGCTGGGGAGGGGGAGGAGGGGAGGAAGAAGAAATGAGCCTTTTTGGACTTTTCACTAAGGGTGATTGTAAAAAAAAATATGGCACACTTGTAATAATTTTTGGGGTGCCTTCATCATTCTATGGGGTGAAAATATTCGATCCCCTATGTGTTGGGAACGGATCTTTCCACCCCCAAAAATGAGAAGGCACCCTACAAATATTTACAAGTGTACTATTATTTTTTTTTTTACAAGTTTACTCTTGGTGAAATGTCCAAAATGCTCTTCTTCTTCCTCCTCAAGCTCTTCCGTCGTCTCCCCCTCCCTCTTCTATTTGGCCATTCCAGCCGAACGGAGACAACTTTGTTCGGTTCCCCCTTTGTTCGGCCACTCCAGCCGAATATAGACAGTTCTGTTTGGCCAAAGTGACCGATAGAAGGGGGGTCTTTGTTCGACCACCGAGCAGAGGGGGGAGGGGAGGTCTGGGGGGAGGAAGGGTGCCAGGAAGGAGGGAGGTCGAGGGAGCATCGAGAGGAGGGATGACGGTGAGATCGGGGGAGGAGAGGGGGTGGCATGGGAGGGAGGGGTTCGCCGACGAGGGGGAGGCCGGGGGGAGGAGATGTTGCCAGGGCATGGGAGGGAGAGAAGGAGGAGAAGAAGAGGGTATTTTGGGGGGTTTTGAATATACTAGGGTGCCTTTATCAAAGTTGAGGGTGCTATAGTCCTAGGGGTGCCTTCACTACTTTTTGTGGTGGCAATATTCGTTCCCATGGGTGTTAATATTTCTAAATAAACATAAAAAAAAAAAACCTACGGGAACCTTTTTAAGCTTGTACGTTTAGTAGCAAGTCCTCGTATTCTATTGAGATTAATTGAAAAAAAAAAAAAACAAACTCATTTCTATTAAATTTACCAAAAAAACATCCATGTATCATCTTATGATTTGCAAAACTATTTGGTGGAGAATACACCAGTAGCTAAGGTAGTTCAGGCTTATTTCTTCTCAATTCAATAGAATGACAGGGTTTTTTTTCTTCTTCTAATTTTATTAGCAAATCTTCACAGTACACTAATTTTTCTGCAATTTATCATATACCTTAAAATATAAATTCATGATTTTTTTATTTGTCTGACATTACATTTAGGCTGCTTTTGGAAGTAAATTAGGGGGATTAAGAACATAATTCATCTTATGGCTTTCAACAAAAACTTTATATGAAGTTAATTTATGCTTGTTACATTCAAACAACACAAATACCCAAACTTCTCAAGCAATTTCTAACGATGACAAGTCTAACTTTGGCCCATGTCGGCCTATTTTATTGTGTAGCCCGTGTTATAAATTTGGCCCATGTCGGCCTATTTACTGACCCAACCCGTTACCCCCCGATTGAAATTTTTTGTAATGGCTTTTCACCCGCGCCCGCCAAATTTTGGCACCGATTCCTCCACTCCCGCCTCTTCTCTAGTAAAGATCCCCAAATCTTCTCTCTTTCCTCATCATTTACTCCCAAAACAATAGAAATAAAAAATCCAATCTTCTTCCTCTTTCTTCTTCGATTTGATTCCAGAAATGGACATCTCCAGCATCGCATCAAAGCTCAGGCTCAACTCTAACAAGCCCTTGATTCGCAAGGCCGAGGAGCTCCGCCGCCTCTCCGATGTCCACTTCGATTCCTCCATCATCGGAGTTGTAAGAAACCTTCTTTTAATCCCTTAGCCTTCCAATCTTTTTCCTACTACTTCAATTGATCTATGTTTACTCTTTTATTTTTGAATGATTAGGGGGAGGTTTGCAAGGCTATTATCTGTTTAGAGATTGCGGCTTCTAGGTAAGTTTGATCATCTGATGCGTGGTAATGTTGATACGTGCATTGAGATCATATTCCTTGATTTGTCATTGAACTAATCAAACATACCTGAGATTCTTTCTTGATTACAAAGTTTTTGACTTTTGTGTTTTGTTCCTTAGGATGCAGGTGCTGTTTGATAGCAGGCTGCGATAAGCATGAGTGGGATGTCGGAAAAGGCATATATTAGATCTTTCAATGAGATGCAGAATGGAATCGGAGTCAAGTTGGTCTCTTTTAATTTTTAATTTTCAATTTTATTTTTCTTTTATCATGTTTCTTTTATTAAGTAGTTTGCATTTGTATTTGTTTTAATAGGACAAGGCTGGATGTTAGGGAGCTTGCGATTCAGTTTGGATGTGTCAGGCTCATCCCTTTTGTGCAGAAGGGCTTGTCACTGTAAGATCTCTCAATCTGTGTCCTGTTAATCTCATGTGAAGGTGGCCACTTAACCTAGGTTATTTGCATTGGATTCCTATTAAAGTTAACTGATATTAAAGATGCCCATATTAAGTCACATTTATATAGTTATTTGGTCACTTGAAATATAAAGGGTACCATGATGGAAAGGTTTATTTCAAGGGGACTTATTTGCAAATGTGCGACCCACTTTTCTCCTCCTGAAAGAAATAAAACTTACGCTCATTTTATGATTGAGAATCCATCAGAAAAGAAAGAGGGTTTTGTGAAAGGAAAGGAGCAGAGAAAAAAGGATCTTTGCATTAGGGTTTGCAGATTCAAGAGGAAGGGTTCAGATCTTCTCCAACCTTCATCCAACATTCACCATGGCTTCAGGTATGGAGATTTAAATTATTGCATAGTTAGGGTTTTGAACTATGCTTCTTGAGATGTTTTATTGATTCTTGATCCATGGTTTTCATTTTAATCCGCATTAAAGATGTATAATATTTCCAACATTTGGTATCAGAGCCATGATTTAAGAATCAATACATCTTGGATTTAGGAATTATGAAAAGTTAGGGTTTTTTGATTAACAATTCATAAAGTTCGGATTTTTGATCTTTTAATTGTAGAATTGGTAGAGGATTTAATAACCCTAATATCATGATCATATTCCTCTAATTATGCATTTAAATTCGGATCAAAATCAAAGGAATTGAAAACCCTAATTTTTGATAATTTGGGATTAAAAATCGACTAAGCAGAACTGCCCTTGAAAACTGCTTCGTCGACTATTAGTCGACTAATCCCATATTGTAGTCGACTAATCTCCTTTCCAGAAAGTTTGCAAGTCTCTGTTGCCGCAGGAGTCGACTAGAATTTTAGTTGATTTTATGACTAGTCGACTAATAAGGTATAGTCGACTAATCATATTTCCTAGTCGACTAATTTGGTGACCCGAAAGTTGGAAACTTTCTGTTGGATTCAAGAGTCGACTAATTAAATATCAAGTCGACTTATAAAGTTTGTAGTCGACTAATAATTTGGGGTATAGTCGACTAATCTCTTTTGTTGTAGTCGACTAGACCTAATCTATAGTCGACTTGTCTTGACCCAAGTCGACTAATAATTTCTTGTAGTCGACTAATGTTTGTTAATCAATCATAAAGTATGTTACACATTTAAGCTATTGTGTTAATATAGATTGATGCTTGGTCAAGTAATGTATTGAGATATTATGGCTTTACTCAAATAAAAGAATTAGAGAATATTATTGGTTAGTTTTGTATTCATAAGGCTTATTGATTTAGTAGTTGCCAAAGTGACCTAGGTTAGTAAATCTTATGAATATACAACTACATAAAGATTTGTCAATGTAAATGACATTAAAGACAATAATATTCTCGATGGCGGTTCTAGTTAGGAGATTGGGACTGGCCCAAAGGAAAGTCTCTTTCAAATAATTATGAACCGGATAGGGTAGTATAATTTATGTAACTTAGTGGTGTGGAATTGGATACCTAAAGGTAACAAACTTACTATCTGAGTACATAAATTATATTAGACCTACATAGGTGATAAAAATCCTCACCTAAAGAGTGAACACTAGATATGCTTAGGTTCGCCCAAAGGAGAAATCAAAGTGATATCAATAGTTCATCTTAATTAAATTTAAAACTTGTATTGATTCGAGGCATTAATGTGAGCTTGTCCTATTTGTTTCAGTGAACGTCCCTACTTCCCTCCACACTCATGCCACTAGCATTCCGGCCTTGGACGGTACAAACTTCTCAGAATGGTATGAACATGTACAGTTCACACTGGGTGTCCTAGACCTAACATGGCCCTAATAGTTAATAAACCTGATGAAGTAACTGCTGAGAGTAACAGACAGGTCAGCCATGCCAAAGCTTGGGAAAGGTCTAATAGGCTCAGTCTAATGTTCATAAAGATGACCATAGCTAATAACATCAAGACTTCACTCCCTCCTACAACTAAGGCATCTGAACTGTTAACTGCTGTCAAAGACCGATTTAAGTCAGCAGATAAGTCATTAGCTGGTACCTTAATGGCTGAACTTACCACCATGAAGTATGATGGTAATAGAGGAGTTCAGCAACACATTCTGAACATGTCTGATAAGGCTGCTAAGCTAGGATCACTGGGTATGAAGGTTGATGAGTCCTTCTTGGTTCAATTTATCCTCAACTCACTTCCTTCACATTTGGGCCATTCAAGATCCACTACAATACTCATAAGGATAAGTGGAACTTGAATGAGTTAACTGGTATGTGTTTTCAAGAAGAGGTGAGACTGAGGCAAGAAGGACAGCACTCAGTGTTGGCATAACTTCAGGGGTATCCATAAGAAAAGTAAGTATGGAGGAGGTAAGAGATTTCCATCAAAGAAAGGAAATGACCATGGGGAAGTAGCCAAGGTCATAGAAAAGCTTTCACTGTCAAATGCTACTTCTGTGGCAGAAAGGGACACGTGAAAAAGGACTGCAATAAGAGGAAAGCTTGGTTCGAAAAGAAAGTACATATCTTTCTTTTGTATGTTATGAATCAAATCTTGCTGAAGTTCCTTCTAATACTTGGTGGATAGACTCTGGACCACAACTCATATACTAATTCAATGCAGGGATTCCTTTCAACCAGGAAACCGAAGGAAAGTGAGAGATTCGTCTTTATGGGGAACCGTCTCAAAGTAGAAGTCGAATATGTTGGTGTTTATCGACTGATCTTGGAGACGGGTCATCAGATGGATCTTGATGATACTTTTTATGTACCTTCATTTCAAGAAACTTATTTCTTTATCCAAATTAATGTTTTTGGATATTCTGTTTTGTTTAGTTGTGGAAAACTCTCTTTAATGTATAATTCAATTCCGGTTGGACATGGAATTTTATGTGATGGTTTATATAAAATTTCATTGAATGATGAGTTTGCACAATCTTTATTATCTCTGCATATGATGTTGGTGTTAAACGTGGCTTAATTAATGAAAAATCCTCAATCTTGTGGCATAGACGACTGGGGCATATCTCCAGAGATAGAATTATAAGATTAGTGAAGACTGGGATTTTGGATACCTAGACTTCACTGATTTTGATGTGTGTATGGATTGTATAAAAGGAAAACAAACCAAACCACTAAGAAAGGTGCCACAAGAAGTAAAGAACTCCTTGAAATAATTCATACAGATATATGCGGACCACTCTCCATTCCATGTTTTACTGGAGAGGGTATTTCATTACCTTTATATATGATCTATCACGTTATGGTTATGTTTATCTAATAAATGAAAAGTCTCAAGGCTGTTGACATCCTAGAGGTGTTCATTACAGAAGTCGAGAGACAATTAGATAGAAAGGTTAAAATCATTAGATCAGATAGAGGTGGTGAATTTTATGGTAGATATGATGAGTCAGGACAACATCCTGGTCCATTTGCCAAATTTCTAGAAAAGCGTGGCATTTGTGCTCAATACACAATGCCAGGTACGCCTCAGCAGAACGGTGTTGCTGAAAGGCGGAATAGAACTCTTATGATATGGTTAGGAGCATGTTGAGCTTCTCAAATGTACCCAATTCATTGTGGAATGAAGCCTTAAAGACTGCTATGTATATCTTGAATAGGGTTCCTAGTAAGGCTGTCCCAACAACTCCTTTCGAGTTGTGGACTGGTAGGAAACCCAGTTTAAGACACTTACATGTTTGGGGTTGTCCAGCAGAGGCTAGAATTTATAATCCACAAGAAAAGAAATTAGACTTAAAACAATATTTGGGTATTTCATTGGTTATCCAGATAAGTCTAAGGGATACAAATTTTATTGTCCTAACCATATTACAAGAATAGTTGAAACTGGTAATGCCAGATTCCTGAAAAATGGTGAAATTAGTGGGAGTGCTGAACCAAGAAAGGTAGATCTTGAAGTGGTAAGGGTTAATATCCCAATGACCTTTCCTTCAAGAGAGATTGTTGTACCTCAGCTTGATCATCAAGTTGAGATTCCAGAACAACAAGTTAATGTTAGTTCATCACTCCATGAGGATATTCCCATTGAAATATTGTAGAACCACCACAACCGGCAGCTTTGAGAAGATCTCAAGGGAAAGAAATCTGCCATTTCAGATGATTATGTGGTATATCTACAGGAATCTGACTATGACATTGGGATTAATAAAGATCCAGTTTCATTTTCACAAGCCATAGAATGCAATGATTCTAGTAAATGGGTTGATGCTATGAAAGATGAGTTAAATCTATGGACCAAAATCAAGTCTGGGATCTCGTTGAATTGCCTTATAACTGTAAGAAAGTCGGGTGTAAATGGGTCTTTAAGACCAAGCGCGACTCTAAAGGCAATATCGAACGATATAAGGCTAGACTTGTGGCCAAAGGTTTCACTCAGAAAGAAGGCATTGACTATACAGAGACCTTCTCTCCAGTATCAAAGAAGGATTCTCTTAGAATCATTATGGCACTTGTAGCTCATTATGATTTGGAGTTACATCAAATGGATGTGAAAACTGCTTTTCTAAATGGAGATTTGGATGAGGATATCTACATGGAGCAACTGAAGGGTTCGCAATAAAGAACAAGAACACTTGGCTTGTAAATTAAAGAAATCTATATATGGACTTAAACCCCTGTTTTTAAATATCGGTCGATACGGCCGAGATATCGTCTGATATCTCCTTTTTTGCCTGCTGCCGATACGATATGAGAAAATCGTTCGCCATATCGTTTGCAGCAAAAAACGGCCGATATTTGAAATATCGGCCGATAAATTGCCCGATATTGGCCGATAAATCGTCCGATATATCACCCGATATGATAACTTATTTATTGCACGACTGCGTGCAAATATACATTATTTTTTACTGTCTCTGCAAGTATATTACATCATTTTTATTAGGTAGATGATATGTATGACTCTAAACAACTCTTAATTATCAATATTTCATTATATTTTAGTGTCCAATATGAACCCCGACATGCGCGCGTATCCCCGATATCTCCCCCGATATCCGATATCCGATATGAAAAACCCCCATCCGATACGATTCCGATATCCGATATTTAGAACCTTGACTTAAACAAGCTTCCAGGCAATGGTATATAAAGTTTAAATGATCCATTACCTCTTTTGGATTTACAGAAAACACTGTTGATCAGTGTATATATCTAAAGATCAGTGGGAGCAAGTTTATTTTTCTGGTTCTGTATGTAGATGACATCTTATTAGCCAGTAGTGATCTTGGTTTGCTGTATGAAACTAAAAGTTATCTAACCAAGAACTTTCAGATGGTTGATATGGGTGAGGCAAATTATGTTATTGGCATAGAGATCTTCAGGGATAGATCTCGAGGATTGCTAGATTGTCTCAGAAAGGATATATCAATCGAGTCTTGGAAAGATTCCATATGGAAATGTGTTCAGTCAGTCCTGCACCCATTCAGAAGGGTGACAGATTAAGTGGTAGCCAGTGTCCCAGAAATGACTTAGAAAAGGTCAAATGCAGAAAGTTCCGTATGCATCAGCTGTTGGGAGCTTGATGTATGCAAGCACATGTACCAGGCCGGATATCAGCTTTGCTGTTGGGATGTTGGGAAAGATACCAGAGCAATCCAGGAATGGAGCACTGGAATTAGCTAAGAAGGTTATGCGGTATCTTCAGGGACGAAGGACCATATGCTCACATATAGAGATCTGATCAGTTGGAGGTGATCGGCTATTCAGACTCAGATTTTGGTGGTTGCCCAGATAGCAGGAAGTCTACTTCAGGCTTTATTTTCCTGCTAGCAGGTGGGGCAATCTCGTGGAAGAGTGTAAAGCAATCTATCATTGCTTCATCCACGATGGAGGTTGAGTTCATAGCTTGTTTTGAAGCCTCGAATCATGCATTATGGTTAAGGAATTTCATCTCAGCACTTGGTGTAGTTGACTCTATTGCCAAGCCGCTGACGATATATTGTGACAATACAGCAGCCGTATTTTTCTCTAAGAATGGTAAGTACTCTAATGGTTCTAGACACATAGAACTTAAGTACTTGGTGGTTAGAGAAGAGTTTGAGAAACAAAAGGTGTCATTGTAAGTATAAGTACCACTTTAATGGTTGCTGATCCAATGACAAAGGGATTGCCTCCAAAGACATTCAAGGAACATGTTGTAAGAATGGGTCTTTTGGGCAATCTGTAAATGTGTATTTTGGTACTTATGTAATTGACATTATTGTACAAATAAAGTTTGTTTCTGTGTTTCCTGTTATCCAATTATGTGTGCACATATTATGTTTGGATGTATGTTAAACAGGAAATGTCTTTACAAGACAATTATAGGGGTCATTTTGGTTATGGACTCAATTAGTAAGGGTTATCAATGTTGTGGTACATAGAAGGAGTATGACGATTGATGTTGTATAACCGCTATGACTCGCATTAGTAGTCCAAGCTAATTGCAGTATTACAGTTTTACATATTTGGGCTTATCAGTTGTTGTTTTTAAAATTCGTGCACGTGTCAAAGTTTTTCGTATGGAATCCATGGAGTCAAATGATTTTGAAATGAGTCTTTTCTTTTATTTTATTTTCTAAAGTTTTAACCTAATCGGTTAGTGGCCCAAGTGGGAGAATGTTAATCTCATGTGAAGGTGGCCCACTTAACCTAGGTTATTTGCATTGGATTCCTATTAAAGTTAACTGATATTAAGATGCCCATATTAAAGTCACATTTATATAGTTATTTGGTCACTTGAAATATAAAGGGTACCATGATGGAAAGGTTTATTTCAAGGGACTTATTTGCAAATGTGCGACCCACTTTTCTCCTCCTGAAAAGAACAAACTTACGCTCATTTTATGATTGAGAATCCATCAGAAAAGAAAGAGGGTTTTGTAAAGGAAAGGAGCAGAGAAAAGAGGATCTTTGCAATTAGGGTTTGCAGATTCAAGAGGAAGGGTTCAAGATCTTCTCCAACCTTCATCCACATTCACCATGGCTTTCAGGTATGGAGATTTAAATTATTGCATAGTTAGGGTTTTGAACTATGCTTCTTGAGATGTTTTATTGATTCTTGATCCATGGTTTTCATTTTAATCCGCATTAAAGATGTATATATTTCCAACATGTCCTTCAACGATAATTTTGAACTGTCCTTTATAAGTAAGCCCCTTGAATTATTCATATTGTTTAGAAGTATATTAAGCTTTACCCCTGATCTCTCTCCATAAACTTGATACCATTAAATTGGTCCACTAAACAACTGTGTTTGACTAGTCTTGCTCGAATCAACTGACCATATATTCCATTGTATTACTGAAGATTTGTCATCAACTTCATGCAATGACACACTTCAAAGATTTTAAGTTACAGCATTAGATTCTCCTCTACTTTGTTAAGATTGCTAGAATTCGCATGCCTGTTTCATTGTAGCATTACAATTGTTCGATGCAATTCCTCGGAGTCATTTGTGCTTCAGCATGCCTATTCTTCAACAACAGGTAATATGATTTATGAGAATTAAACATTCTTGGGTCTGGTTCCTTGGTTCTTTACTGAAATGTCACCCTTCATTTAAGCAAACATTTGATAAAGACTTGTCAGAGTTGTTGTTTTTCCTTTGTGATGTTGACTAATCACGTATTGACACATGTATTGATTCTCTTATAATATGTTATGCGTGTAGGCCTCACACACATATTATAAGAGATTATAAGAGTTCTAATTTACGTGTCAACGCGAGATTGACGTTCTTATTGTTTTTATTGTATATGTGTGTGGCTCACACACATGAACCGAATCCTTGTCTATTCATCACTGCTCTCCGTAGAGGCTTATGCTTTAGACCACCTTTGGCATTCTTATATTACTGTGCCAAATTCTTAGTTATACAGCTGTAGATCTGTTGGCTTTTTTCATCAATGTTATCTTGCAATTTTTTCTCCCTCCAGCTACAGGATCGTTTCTCGCTGCTTTGCCAGCATCTCGAAGGGCAAACACTGATTTCAATAGACCTGTGTTTACTGCAGTTGCATTCTACTTGTGCTCTAAGAGGCATAAGGTCCGGATGGAGTTTCCCATCTTGTTTTGCCAATTTTAATCATTAAAATGTTTTATGTTTTCTTAAGCATTCATTCTATGTCTCAGCTTAAGTAGACAAGCTGAAGCTGATTGAGCTCTGTGGTACATCTGAGTCTGAATTTGCAACTGTAAGGATTATCGAAATATCTTTTTTGCAAACCTGCAATTGATATTATTGGTTCTCTAACCTTTACATTCTGGTTTCTTCTTGCTACAGGTGTCCACATCTATGAATGACTTGTGCTTTGATGTTTTTGGATTTCAAAAGAAAAGAAAGATTCAAAGGCTGTCAAAGGTCCCGGGTAATTTCTATTTCAGGAACTAGGCTGCTGTGCCGAATTATTATTATGTCATATTGTCATTATTCATTGTCTGTTTTTTTTCTAAAGATTTTCATATTTTGTTATATTTTATGCATCTTCCTGCAATCTGCTTCTTTACTGACAGTTATAGCTTTCCTAATGTGTAATTCCAATGGCAAAGTTGTTAGATGCACTTCCTGGCAAAGGAGACGAGAAGATGAGGATGATGATGTTGCATCTGAAGATTCCATAGATGACGAAGATGGACTTGAGGTAATTGGGCCCCACATCCTGTTTATGAAAGTTGAAAGAGTTGCATATACAGTACAACTATTAATACATTATTGCAAGTGAGATGCCACAAATCCTGAGCTTTCGTGGTTATGATCTTGATTCGGTTCTCTTATAACATGTAGACACTTTGAATTTGATTCAGTGACTCCTATTCCATTTGATGACTCATCAAGGTTCCTATGTTTGAGATGGGATTCAGTTTGATACCCTTGTGCTTGCAAATAGAATAAAACTCTAAATGGTGGAAATCATCCTCATTTTTCTCCTATGTTTGAGATGGGATTCACTTTGATAGCCTTATGATCACAACATAATAAAATTCTATATGGTGGAAATCCTCTTATTGTATTAGCAAGGACTAAGGAAATGTTACTTTTACTTATATATTGTTTTAGAGGTAAAATGAAGAATCTCTCTTGTTCAACAAAGGGAGCTTATATACATTAGGCTAGATCACCAGCTTGTGATGGGGAAGGTCACAGATACGTGGAGCAACCCAAAACAGGAAATTCTCCCTGACCTTGTGCAGGTTTATCAAGTTTATGCCCCCCCCCCCCCCCCCCCCCCCCCCCCACACCCACACACACACACACACACACACACATCTGATGAGATGACTAGAGCTATCTACTTTATTAATACAGAAAAGGGAAAGAAAAACGATGACAAAAAACTTTCTTGCTTTCAGTCAACTTGCCTGACATCAGTCCAATATGAAGCATGCAACCTATAATTTGGTGGAAATGTTTATTTCTGTCACAATATCTGACATTCACATCTAATGTGTCTCTCTTTCATTAGGAATAAGTACATTTTATTCTGTCATTTTCTATCACAGTTATTGATGTGTTGATGGTTTTAGGCTTACGATTACAACATTGCTTTTACGCTCGTTTTAAGTATTGGACAACAACCCTGCTTTTACACTGCCACTGAATGAGCCATGGCTATTGTTTTTAAATTTTCATATGAAGTGAATGTTGGAAGACTAGCAACTGAAAAGTTAACCTTCCTTTCCATTTTTATTTGGCTAAAACAGTTTGTCTAAGCTTCTTATTAGGTCACAGGAACCATTGTTTTAAAGTATTTACATTTGTATATTAGATTTTTGTAATAGATGTTTACTGCAAATTATCTAGTGCTCTCTTGTAATATAACCTTTGAAATATCAACATTTTGACCACCTCTTCTGCTCCTAAAAGAGAATAAGAAACCCTGTGATCTTAAACTATGTTGGTGTACTTGCAGCTTCCACGCTACAAGAGGAAAAAGCAAATGGACAAAAGGCATATGAGAGTGGAAATCCACTGTCATCTCCTCTAGTAGCCAAAGCAATACAGGTATGTATTTCCTCTTCTATCCATCCTCCTCTCTTATTAATAAAGCTGATGACAATTTGGATTGTCATTACCTTAAAAAAAAAATCACTTCCCCAATCCCCCCCCGCTTTATTTGAAATCAGGTGCACTTTTAACTTTTTCTTTTCTTTTTCTTAAGCAGCTCCTCCTAAGAGAAGCAAGCAAGTCAAGCTGAATTTCGAGAAGAAAAATCCAACCGCGGTCTCATTGCAAGCATCATAGTATACTGAGATTGAATTTCAAGGACGAAGATCTGCGCTTGCATTATTCTTTGTAGGAGAGGATAAATTATCTTTGGATAGTTCTCTCTCTCTGTTTTTTTATTTGAGAAACTAGTTTTCTTTTTTTCTATATCTAAACTGTTTCAATTTGTTTTATGTAGATGTCCCAAAGACCATCTTTCACAAGAGCCATTAAAGCAATAATTGTTGATATGTAGAAGATCTTGAAGTGAAATTAAGCTTACAAAGTTTGGGGTATCATCCCAAAAGGTTAACTTGTTGGGTGGAGTAGTTCAAACACTTATATACCTGTGACTATTCTCAAGTCTAATTGATGTCAGACTAGGTGCCCCAAGTTTTAGTGTGAACAAATAATCCCACATCGATTAGAATTAGGGATGGTCTCTGTTACCTTTTGGGATGGTGGTGCCCAAAGCCTTATAGTTGCGACTGTTGATCATATTTGTTATTTTGGTTAAACATATCAATGTTGAATTTTTATGTTTTAAACCTAATTTTAAAGAAAATTACTTGTTGAAAGTAACTACAATTATCTTAACTAGAATTACTCAGGAGGGAGTCCTTATAGGAGCATAAAGTTACATGCAAGGAGTGCATATCCCCTCTGTGTTGGTTCAAAGTACACCAAGAGTCATATGAGTTTTCATAAGAAAATCCTCGCTAAAAGAATATCCCTTAGAGTATGTCCAATGCACCTGCTAAAATAAAGAATCTCTAATGCTTGTCAGTATCTCATGCTATAAAAGTTACTGTCACATATAACAGTAGAAGTAGCAATGTTATCTAGTGTGGGGCTGACCATTAATTGGATGATTGAAGGGGTCGATGAAAATAAAAGAAAATTAATTGAAAAATTAAAAAATTTATTAGTATTCAAAGAATTTTTTGTGCTTATTGAACTTCTGGAAGAAATTTGTATTATTTGACAGCATTAATGACATTTTACCATTGTAGCTAGCTTGACAATTATAGCATTTTGAAAGTCTATTACGCAAAATATAACTTTGGCATGCTAACATTGCATAGTCTGTACATGTTTGGTAACATATTTCACAATGCTCCGCTATAGTAAGTCCTTTTTTTTTTTTCCTCTATTAGATTTGTTCTTGCGCGAATTGCAACATGCTTGGTGATACTGAAAAAAAAAACTTTAATTTTTTGGGAACACTTACTCTTCAAAATCAATTTTACATATTTCAGATTAACCCTTTTATCATTAAACCTTAATACACCTGGCATTAAAAACAAATTGAACAATTTCTTCATACAACTAACAGTTTACAGGACCAAGGGATAAGATTTGTTGATAACTCCTTCAACGATAACATGCTTCACAATACTTTTAAGCCTTTCTTCTTTCTTCATCACATTTTTCTCTTAAGTGAATCACATTCTTCTTAACAATATCGAGAAAAGTTTTAATTTTAGCCAATGAAAGTGCATCTGGGATCTAATTGTGTATTCGGAGGTCACTTTTCCAATACAATTGTGTGATCTGCTTCGAGCAAACAAGAAAAGTTGTCTTTCACTCGTGTGTGAGAAAGCGTTTATTTATCAAAAAAATTAATAGAAACTTTAACTTTAGGGGATACTTCACTCTTTGAAAATAAATTAGATATATTTTAGATAAATTTCACAGTTGTTAACCCACAAATAAATAGAACTAGTCGCAAACACTATTCTAGCCCACTTCTCAGTTCTGACTACCAAAAGCAAACAAATATTCCCCAAATCTCTGCAATATTAGTGTGTTTTTTAATTTTTTATAGTATATTCTCTTACGAGGATTGCATCCTGCTTAATAACACCAAGGAGTATATTTTAATTTTAGCCAATAAATGCATCTAGGGTTATAGTTAAGTAACTCGAGACTACTCTTAAATGCAATTACAAGATATGATGCAATCAAATGGAGGTGCTATATTTTAATCACTGAGTGAGAAAGTGTTTATTTATTTGAAAAGAACTTTATTTTTTAGGAATGTTTCCCTCTTCCTAATTGTTTTTGCGTATTTTAGACGAAATTCTTAGTTGTTGAGCCACCAATATATAGAGAGCTCTCCAAGCAGACCTTGGCTTCGACAAGTAAAAACAAATGAAATAGATCAATTTCTTTACACAATAACAGTTTGTACAACCACGGATGAGAATTGTTGGAAACGTTGATCATTCAGGACAACATACTTCACAGTGCCCTGCAATAATAAGTTTTTTTTTCCTTTCTTTATTTGGTTTTTTTTCTTGTAAAGATTGCATCCTACTTAACAATACGGAGAAAAACGATAATTTTAGGAGATACTTCTGACTTTCTCTCTTCACACAACTCTTCACACAACAACACTTCGTCGGAAAAAAAAAAATTCTAGAGCCAACGGATGAGATTCGTTGAAAATTGTTGATCCTTCAATCAACGGCCAGGTGACACAGTAGCGGCCTCACGGCACCAGCACAATATATAACAACGATACAACCTTCACCCCTAGGGTTAGGGTTTTTAAAATATCTCCCGCTGGTCACAATGCAGCGGGTCCCCTCCCACACTTGCCCGCTCGATTGCCGTCACCCTCCGTTAACGAAACCCCCACATCCGACGGTCACCGAGACCTCATCTCGGCATCAAAAATTCCCAACGCTAAGGTAATGATATCGGGTGACGTTACCGCGGGTGGTCCACTCAGCACAAGGCGAGTGATTTAAATACCGAAATGGTCCCTTACTTTCTGTTTGAAGGACCCCCGGTTGGGCTAAAACCCCTTTCTAAAGCCCTTTTCTTTTCTCTTCACCCGCCCCGCTCTCCGCTCTCAATCGGTGGCAAAATTAGGGTTAGGGTTTTGAGTTGAAGATGGCGGCAACAAGGGAGAAGGCTAAGGTTGTAGATAGAGAAGGGGACGAGGAGAACGAACACATTGATGGAGAGCTTGTGCTATCCATTGAGAAACTGCAGGAGATCCAAGACGAACTCGAGAAGGTATTCGATCTCTCTCTCTCTCTCTCTCTCTATATATATATATATATATATATATATATATATATATATTATATATATATATATATATATGGGCTTACTGTACCTCAGCCTGCGGGCTGAGAGAGTTTTCTCAGCCTGCGGGCGTGGCAACATCACCGCCCCACATCTGTTAAAAAATTTGGCGGACAAAATCCTGTAAAATCCCGCCCAATTTAATGCCAGTCACCTCAACATTGTATTTTCCGAAAATACCCTCCATCACAACCTTTTACCTTATTGTAAAAAAATTGTCTTCCAAAAAAATTTACAGCTCTAAAACTTCAACCGGCGGTTCTGATCCAATTAGTTCTTTTCCTTCAAAAATTTCATCCGTTTTTGAAAAAAAATATTTGCAACTGATGGCGCCTAAGAATCATCCGTCGAAAAAGGTACTACAAAATTGATATTTTCAAAAAATTTTAGGGTTTTGTGTATTTTAATAGTTTTAAATTTTTTCAAGATTTATTTCTGAAGTCGCATGTTTTTTTAAAATTTTTTTAAATATTGGAAACATGGTCGCAATTACGAAAGAGATTTTCAAACTTTAGACGATAAAGGTCCTATTTTTTGAAAGTTTTTATTATTTACTTCTATTTTTACTGTGTCGCAGTTCAGATCTGTGCGACTTTGGAATTTTTTTTTTTTTACCTTTCCTTGTAGATGAATGCGACGTAGGTCGCAGTATATGAAATTTACTTTTTTTTCTCACATACTGACGACATGGGGTCGCAGTTGTTTAAATAAGAGTTGTAGTCTCAAGTCTTCACCAAGGTCGCAGTTTATTTTAAATAATATGTTTTTATCAAACTTGTGTCGCAGTTGTTTCTTTTTGAACTGTAGTCTTATGCGACCTTGGTCGCAGTGTTGGCCCTGGTCGCAGTTGTTCTGATTGCACTGTAGTCCTATGCGACCTTGGTCGCAGTGCGACCTTGGTCGCAGTACATGTAGTGCGACCCTAGATTGCAGTGTAGTCCTGGTTCTAGTTGTTTTTTTTTTTGCAATGCATGACTGCGACCGAGGTCGCAGTTTATTAAAAAAACAAATATGCTTTTTATTCCCTTATAATTTTTAAATAATCATTGGTCTAAAGTGTTTAATTTTTCTTCCTACGTAGGTAAACAACAGATACAGGTTCGTCCTCTGAGATCAAGCATAAAACCAATGTGCCAGTTAATGAAGAAATTTAAAAAGTACATACAGCCTGATTTCGTAGAGGCGATGAAGAATACCCCATTTGGCCCAATCTTCATGGCGTTCTACAATGAAGAATTTGGGACTGAAAAGGCTCTAAAATCAAACGTTGCCGTACTGCGTATTTTAGACCAGTATGACAGGAATGCAAAGACCTTTACAATTGGGGGCAAAGAGATTGAGTTAACAGTGGAGGATGTTGCCCTAACTTTTGGTCTACCTGTCAATGGGGCAGATTTTGTGATGAATAAGACATGTACGATGAAAGATAGAGGTGTTATAAAACATTTTTTCCCCATATAAAGAAGATCACAAAAGTATCTATTGAAGATGCTTTGGATGATCTTCTTGTCAAGAGAAGGAAGAGGGATATATTAGATGTGACACCGGATGAACAATCTGAGCAGCAATTGTCTATAAATGAAATTATAAGAGACATAAATAGACTTGCAGCTCAAGACTTTACCACATTAGTCATCCTATACATGTCGGCCACTCTTTTCTTCTCTGGCAGTAAATGCACGGTGCCGTGGTATATTGTGGAACAGATTGCCAATATGCAACTGATGAGGACAATATGCTGGGCAAAAGCTGTTTGGCAATTCCTGATTGACTCAATGGACATCTTCAGGCAAAGCACGTACGAGCTGCAAGGATGCTCAGTGCAAATTATTGTAAGTACAAATCTCAAATTTGGACAACATTGTATGAAATTTACCCATAAATTGAGAAAATTTGTGGAAACTAATTTAATTTTTCATTTTTGCAGTATTGGCTGTGTGAGAGGGCACCTATTTTTGAGCAGAGGTCTGGTTTGGAGGAAAAAACACCACGCGCAGTAAGATGGGACCTCCAAAATATTAGCAGATCTCTACTTGAAGTTGATCTAAAAAAGATTGACAGCAATATTGTAAGTTAAACTTTTTTTATGTGTAGTACAAATAAAATGCGACCATAGTCGCAGTATTGAGCCACCTTTCGCAGTTCGTTTTCTGCCTGACAAATATTGTGCGACCATGGTCGCATTCTCTTGAAAATACCCTTTTCAACAGAATTGCGACCATGGTCGCAGTGTTGAGCTGCATGTCTTGGCAGATAAATTTTGGCACGACAAACATACTGCGACCATGGTCGCATTCTTATCCAAAATATTTCATAAATAAACTGCGACCATGGTCGCAGTATCATTATTTCATTGTTTTATTTTTAGCTTACCTTTTTCTGTTTATTTTCAGATTTTGAGTCGAATGGCCAACATCTCTAATGATGAAAAAAATATGGTTGGCCTTCCTGTTGAAGGGGAAGAGGATGAGGAAGAAGAAGTAGCAGAAGATGAAGGTGAAGAAAAAAGAAGAAGAAGAAGGTGAAAGTGAAGGAGATGAAGGAGGCCATACATGTAATGAGGCTGACATCCCGGCGGAAAAGGAGCCAGAAACGGCTGAAACGAGTGAGCAAGAACCATTTTTGAAGGTTATTTGCCACCTCCACCGGATGTTCAAGCAGCAGAAATAAAACGATTGAGGTCTGCAAATCAGCACTTGAGAGATTATGTTTCTCAGCTTGAAAAAAAGATTGAAAATATGGAGACTGAGAAAAGACTCAAGGCTGAATTAAAATTTAAAAGGAGAGAAAAAAAGAGAAGAAAAAAGGCAGCAGAGGAAATTAAAGGTTAAAGAAGAGGAAGAAGAAGAGCTGCTGAGAGCAGCCGCTGCTGCGAAGAAGGAGAAGGAGAAGAAGAGGAAAGAAGAGAAGGAAAAGGAGAACAGGAGGAGAGAATTGGAGGAGAAGGAGAAGGAGAATAGAAGAAGGGAAGAGGAGGAGAATGAAAGGAGAGAGGGAAGAGGAAGAGAAAGAGAAGGAGAAGAAGAGGGAAGAAGAGAAGGAAAAGGAGAACAGGAGGAGAGAAGTGGAGGAGAAGGAGAAGGAGAATAGAAGAAGGGAAGAGGAGGAGAATGAAAGGAGAATGAGGGAAGAAGAGGAGAAGGAGAAGAAGAGGAGGGAAAAGGAGGAGCAGGAGAAGGAGAAGAGGAGGAGGGAAGAGGAGGGGCAGGAGAGGAGGAGGAGGGAGGAGGAAGAGAATGAGAAGAAGAGGAGGAAGGCGCAGATGGAGAACAAAAGAATGAAGGAGCAGATGGAGAAGCAGGCTGAAGAGGAGAAGAAGAAAAAACTGGAAGAGGATAAAATCATGGGTTCTGAGTCTATTTTAAATATTACTGGAGAAGATGTGCCAAGTTTTTCTCTGAATATAAGTCAAATGACTCAAGAAATCCAAAGAGATAGAGCTTCTGAAGAAGAAATTCAAGAACATACTCCGCCTCAGAAGCAATCCTCAAAAGAAGCTGTTTTGGAAACCTCTAAAGGAACAATAGAAAGGGGAGTCAAAGAACGCAAGCGCGCTGAAAGAGATCGCGATGACTCCGACTTTGTTTATCCAAAACAGAAGAAGAAAAAAAAGAAAATCCTCTTCCACAGCCTGCGGCTGCGAGTTCTACCGCTGGTTTCGGCGACAAAGAGATTTCCTCCACTGAGCCAAAATCGAGAGAATTGACCGAAACCACATCATACAGAATTCTGCAGCCCCATCAACAAGCTCTTATAAAACATTTCTTCGACAAGTCCTACTCTGAGTAAGTTAATTCATAGCAAAAAAATTTCTGTTATACCTTTATATAAGAACAATTAAATTACTAACTTTGTTTTGAATATCTTGCAGTTCTACTGCGTATCAGGATACCAATAATGCAATCATCATTTTAAGGAATGACATTGAGGACCTGATGTTCAGTAGAGACTTAGATGCAAATGTAATTCATTTCTACATGCAGCATCTTGAGAAAAGAGAAGGATTAAAAAGCATATTCTTCCGAAGCGAAGCTTGGGTAAAAATCTACTTTCTCCTTTACGGTTTAATGTAATATCAACTCTGGAAAAGATTACTAATATTCTCTATCTCTGTGTAGGCATAAATCATGTACTGCGACTAAGGTCGCAGTGAATAATTAAAATGTACTGCTACTAACACATGTACTGCGACTAAGGTCGCAATTTATAATTAAAATGTATTGCTACTAACTCAGGTACTGCGACAAAATGTAACAGCTGCGACCTGCGACCAAGGTCGGAGCTGCGACCAAGGTCGCAGTTTATAATTAAAATGTATTGCTACTAACTCAGGTACTGCGACAAAATGTAACAGATGCGACCTGCGACCAAAGGTCGGAGCTGCGACCAAGGTCGCAGTTTATAATTAAAATGTACTGCTACTAACTCAGGTACTGCGACAAAATGTAACAGCTGCGACCTGCGACCAAGGTCGGAGCTGTGCGACTAAATAATATAGTGCGACTAAGGTCGCAGTTTATAATTTTTTGTTATATTTTTAATTCATTTTGTATTTGATTTAAATTTTTTTTTCTTGTCCGCAGCACGGTGTTGTAAATAAAATTGAAGATCTGGAAGGTCATTTCATCAAGCAGAAGCTGTTGAAAAACTGGACAGCTGACGTGCAGTACATGTTCTTCCCGATCAATCACAAACATAGTGCCGACGAATCGGGATTTCACTGGACCTTGCTGGTATTCGATTGCTCCACAGAAGAGTGGATTTTTTACAACTCTTTGGTCCCAGCTGACAAAAAAAGTAGTACAAAGCTTTACCAAACAGATGCAAGAATAATGGTGAGTTAAATTTTAATATTTTGATTACTGGAAACTTGCAATTAATTTGGTTAATACTAATTTTGTGTTCCTATTGACATTGCAGAAAGATAGATTATTAGAGATTTTTGAGATTCATTCCAAAAAAAATGAGAAAAAATAAAATAAAATACGCAAAATGCCCCCAACAAGCAAACAGGTATATAAATTTTTGACATGTAATTTCATTTCATATTTTCTACTTTTTTTTAGTACAAAAACTAATTTCATTTAATGATTGCTCTATGGAAATTTCAGTGTTGATTGCGCTATATATGTATGCAAGTACATGGAAAGCATAGCGTCTGGCTATCATCTATCAGCTGCTGATGCTGTTACGGTTGATGGTGTACAGAAACTAAGAAGTGAGCTTGCATACATGATACTTGCAGATGTAGAGAAGAGTTGGGATGAAGAAACAGACATTATACGACATACGACATATGAAGACTGATCTCCGTGCAAATTATTGATATACCACAATTTTTTTTATAAATGTAAAAAATATTTCAAGTGCAATTCATTGCATAATTTTTTTGTTGTATTGATTTAATTTATACACAGTTCTATACATTTATATATTATAAGTTCCATTGATTATTTACAGTCTTCATTTGTTACAACTTGGCTTTTACTATTGCGTACTGATGTTAGAAACAAACATGCCTTCAGTAATTGTGTTAATCAACAACAACACTGCGACCTTCGTCGCTATGCGTGTTAATATTAAGGAAACACCTACCTAACGTACAGCGACTTAAGTCTTCACCATCTCAAAATTATAAAAAGAAGGTTGCGACTTTGGTCGCAGTTGATAGCCGCAGCCTTAGTAAAATACAATGCGACTTTGGTCGCAGTTGATGGCGGCAATGTTTTAATCAACTACAACACTGCGACCTTGGTCGCTATGCGTGTTAATATAAAGGAAACACCTACCTAACATACTGCGACCTAAGTCGCAGTACATGTAGTGCGACCCTAGATTGCAGTTGCTGGCCATCTTTATCAATAAGAACACTGCGACCTTGGTCGCAATGAACCATGTACACTGCGACCCAAAGTCTCTGACTACATTATGTACAAAAAAAATTAAACTATAAAGTAGAATTTTGTAGCATTAAAACTTTAAAGTACAAGTACATACAAAAATAATACAGTAGAAATCAAAGAATGATAATAAATCTGATTATAATTACACGCCAGTGTCAGAATGCGACTTAATCTCTCTACACTGTGCGACCCTGGTCGCACTTCATAAAAAATTGAAGTCTTTGTTCCTTCGAGATGGAGGCAACCCAAACCTACTTCTTCTGCCAATAAAAAAAATAAATAGTAAGAATTTTAAAAGATTAATCGTTATAAAAAAAATGATTAACAGGTTTAATGTAATATACCATTAACGGACAACCAGTCCTGTAATGGCCCAGCTCTTGGCAGTTACCACATCTTCGATGCTTAACTTCCTTCTGATATATAGAATCTTCAAAACCAGACTTAAGCCTGGATGCAGCTCTAGGTCTCCCCTTGGTTGGTACAGGACCAATTGGATCACGTATATTCAATTCTTCACCATCTCGCAATATAACAACGGATCCACTGGAACCAACGGCAGTCTTAGGATGTGATGAATGATCATTTCCTGACATTGCTCTGTATTCTCTAGTGGTATTTTGGGCAAAACTTTCCAAAACTCCCTCCAACTTTGAAATATTTTCATCAGAATCAGCGACCATGTCCAGAATTGCATTAAATTTTGAACGAACTGACCACAATCTAGCCGTCCGTGGAGTGCCTTGACTGGGAAAAGGCCTCATGCCATTTTCAATTGCAACGTTTTTGTAACGAGCATCCAACCTCCATCTCTGAAGTATATATGATTCCGGTATATGTGTAACGTGATTGCGCCACAAAATACACAGAATATGTCTACATAGGATACCCTCTGTTTCAAATAACGAGCAACTGCAAGAAACATGAAGTTCCTCTCGCTTATCATAACTGACCTTTTCCCAACTGTCTTTTGATTCTGAAAAATTACCAACCAAATATGTTGATCCAGGTTTGTCCTGTTCCACCTCTTCTGAAAACAGTGTCATTACAACTGCCCATTCCTTTTGGAACAACTGAAAAATCTTCGGTGTATACAACTTCGAAACCTGTATCTCATATGGATTGGATGTACAATTGGGCACAGAATTCAAACCCCTAAAATCTTGAAGAGATTCAGATGCACGACGGGAAGCAACGGCTTTATCATATTGGTGAACAAATTCCACTAGTTTAGTGTTTGAGTTAACAAAACCATCAAAGAAGGAATTAATACTCTCGGACCTCTGACTGGTTGTCATTCCAGCACAGAAAACATCCTTGAGATATGCATTAACCCAATGTCCACGAAGCCTGTACATCTTCATCAACCAACTGCCATCTTCTTCTTCTAACTGATATTTTTCACTCATCAGACGCCATCGTTCCTCACAAGTGCTTATATCGCGGGAGGTGTACCAAGCATGGAAATCGGAGACCATATCTTCTCCATACTTGTTAGCCATTGGGATTTGTTGCTCGGCAATATGTTTCCGTACATGCCAGAAACAGTAACGGTGCCGAGACGTCGGGAAAACAATCTTGATGGCCTCACCAATCTGCGCATCCTGATCAGTAATAATCAGCTTCGGTTCAACTCCATGCATGCACTTGAGCCATTTTTGGAATAACCAAACAAAAGTATCCCTCTGCTCATCAGCAAGCATTGCACAGCCGAACAAAATTGACTGCCGGTGATGATTTACTCCAGTGAATGGAGCAAATGGCAAGCTCAAGTGATTAGTCCTGTATGTGGTGTCAAAAACGATCACATCACAGAAGCTCAGATACGAGGAAATAGCTCTTCCATCAGCCCAAAAAATGCTTCTAAGTGTGCCCGCGTTATCAACTTCACTTGAAAAGAAGAATTCTGGATCGGTCTCGGCTTTCTCTTGAAAATATTTGATAATAGCAATAAACTCATGACCGCAGTTATTTCTACGTTGACGAGTGAAATCAATAACTTGTTGAGGGCGCACTTCTTCACAGCCTTCTCCCTGGCTCATTGCATTAACAACGCGGGAAATATTTGAAGGCCGCATTCCAACATCAACCAGATTGGTCATAATGCTTCTGCTAATTTTTGAACGATGATTCTGGTGAGAGTAATGGTGATGTACCTTATCCGGGCTTGACAATTCATGTGAATGAGTATCAACAAATTTTGTGATAACCCAATGTCTTTTGTCAAAAAAAAACGAAGACGGATATGCATCTCAGCAGGACAAGCTACTCTAGTGTTAACTCGACGATGCACTGTAAGCCCCTCTTGTCTTTTGTCACACAACTTCTTCAGCCCTTCCTTGTTGCAGCAAAATCTTCTGCAAATAATCTCATGAGGAGGCTTCCGTGACTTATCTGTACTTTTTCTTCTCACGCTAAAACCTCTATTCCTTGCAAAAGAATTGTAGAAATTGTATGCTTCCATATGCGACAGGAACTGTTTCCCTATAAACTTATCTGAGCTTCCAGACATTTCTGCATGTGCATTCATATCCTACAAAAAGAATTTACACGAATTAAATGAATATAAATATTTTTTAGATATCACTGTATTCTAAAATATAAGTTATATAAATGCGACCAAGGTCGCATAAGAGATGAAAACAATTTACTTCTTATCAGCTGTTGCGACCAAGGTCGCAGTTATCCGTATGAGAAGAAATCTATATTACTTCTTACTAAAGACTGCGACCTAAGTCGCAGTAAATAAAAATAAGATTTCACATACGGCATGAAATCTATAATACTCCTTATTGAAGACTGCGACCTAAGTCGCAGTAATCAGTATGTGAATAAATCTATATTATTCCTTACTAAAGACTGCGATCTAAGTCGCAGTTATCCGCATGTGAAGAAATCTATATTACTCCTTACTAAAGACTATGACCTAAGTCGCAGTTATCCGTATGTGAAGAAATATATATTACTCCTTACTAAAGACTGCGACCTAAGACGCATACCCTAGAAAAAAAGAATTCACAGCCGGAGATTATTTTCAAATAAGATTGCGACCGAATATTAAAACGGTCGCAGTACCTCACAGTCTAAAGAGAAAACATTAAATATTTAAGAAATTGTTTTTAAAATAGATATAAACAATTAAAACCTGTTGATCGGCATGCAGAGATGTCAACCCTTCAAGATTTTCAATATTCTGAGAGAAAGTAGAACCAGATGCAATATCTTCCATATTAAGATCGCCGGTATACTGCTCAGACGTCGACATTAAATATTTTGCAGAAAAAAATTGATCTGAAAAGATTTTATATTTTCAGAAAAAAGTTTATCGCAGACTGAAAAGGTGAAACTAGATCTTTCAAAAAGAGGTCAGGAAATAGGCTGAAAAGTAATTTATATCATATAAAGAGCGGCAAAAAATAAAAGGGGGGAAAAATAATAATAAACAATAAGGAAAAGTTATCATAAGGGGTATTTGGTAATTTAACTTCTACATAAAAGCGGGCCGCAAGTCAGTGAGGTGACAAATTGAGCCACGTCACCGCAGGCTGAGAGAATACTCTCAGCCCGCGGGCTGATATACATTTTTCATATATATATATATATTATATATATATATATATATATATATATATATATATATATTATATATATGAGAAAAATGTATATCAGCCGGCAGGCTGAGAGAACTCTCTCAGCCTGCGCTGACGTGGCTCAAATTGTCACCTCACTGACTCGCGGCACGCTTTTAGGTGACTGTTAAATTATCAAATACCCCTTATGAAAAGCAACTCTTTTTGGTTCCCTTCCTTATTGTTTATTATTATTTTCCCCCCTTTTTTTGCCGCTCTTTATAGGATATTCTATATAAATTACTTTCACCCTATTTCCTGAACTCTTTTTCAAAGATTTAGTTTCACCTTTTCAGTGTGCGATAAACTTTTTTTGAAAATATAAAATCTTTTCAGATCAATTTTTTTTCTCCAAAAGATTTAATGTCGACGTCTGAGCAGTATACCGGCGATCTTAATATGGAAGATATTGCATCTGGATTTACTTTCTCTCGGATATTGAAAATCTTGAAGGGTTGTCATCTCTGCATGCCGATCAACAGGTTTTAATTGTTATATAATATTTTAAAAACAATTTCTTAAATATTGAATTTTTTCTCTTTAGTTTTGGCAGGTACTGCGACCGTTTTAATATTCGGTCGCAATCTTATTTGAAATAATCTCCGGTTGTGAATTCTTTTTTTTTTTGGTTATGCGTCTTAGGTCGCAGTCTTTATTAAGGAGTAATATATATTTCTTCACATACGGATAACTGCGACTTAGGTCGCATTTCTTTAGTAGGAGTAATATAGATTTCGTCAGATGCGGCTAACTGCGACCTAAGTTGCAGTCTTTAGTAAGGAGTAATATAGATTTCTTCACATGCGGCTACTGCGACTTAAGTCGCAGTCTTTAGTAAGGAATGATATAGATTTCTTCACATACGGATAACTGCGACTTAGGTCGCAGTCTTCAATAAGGAGTATTATAGATTTCATGTCGTTTGTGAAATCTTATTTTAATTTACTGCGACTAGGTCGCAGTCTTTAGAAGCAGTAATATAGATTTCTTCTCATACGGATAACTGCGACCTTGGTCGCTACATCTGATAAAAATATTTATATTCATTTAATTCATGTAAATTCTTTTTTGTAGGATATGAATGCACATGGAGAAATCTCTGGAAGCTCAGAAAGTTTATAGGGAAACAGTTCCTGTCGCATATGGAAGCATACAATTTCTACAATTCTTTTGCCAGGAATAGAGGTTTTAGCTTGAGAAAAAAGGTACAGATAAGTCACGGAAGCCTCCTCATGAGATTATTTGCAGAAAATTTGCTGCAACAAGGAATGTCTGAAGAAGTTGTGTGACAAAAGAGAAGAGGGGCTTACAGTGCATCGTCGAGTTAACACTAGAGTAGGTTGTCCTGCTGAGATGCATATTCGTCTTCGTGACTTTTTGGACTCAACTCGATATTGGGTTATCACAAAATTTGTTGATACTCATTCGCATGATTGTCTAGCCCGGATAAGGTACATCACCATTACTCTCACCAGACTCATCGTTCAACAATTAGCAGAAGTATTATGAGCAATCTGGTTGATGTTGTAATGCGGCCTTCAAATATTTCCCGCGTTGTGAATGCAATGAGCCAGGGAGAAGGCTGTGAAGAAGTGCGCCCTCAACAAGTTATTGATTTCACTCGTCAACGTAGAATAACTGCGGTCAGGAGTTTATTGCTATTATCAAATATTTTCAGGAGAAAGCCGAGACCGATCCAGATTCTTCTTTTCAAGTGAAGTCGATAACGCGGGCACACTTAGAAGCATTTTTTGGGCTGATGGAAGAGCTATTTCTTCCTATCTGAGCTTCTGTGATGTGATCGTTTTTTGACACCACATACAGAACTAATAACTTTAGCTTGCCATTTGCTCCATTCACTGGAGTAAATCATCACCGGCAGTCAATTTATTCGGCTGTGCATTGCTTGCTGATGAGCAGAGGGATACTTTTGTTTGGTTATTCCAAAAATAGCTCAAGTGCATGCATGGAGTTGAACCGAAGCTGATTATTACTGATCAGGATGCGCAGATTGGTGACGCCATCAAGATTGTTTTCCCAACTTCTCGTCACCGTTACTGTTTCTGGCATGTGCGGAAACATATTGCCGAGCAACAAATCCAATGGCAAACAAGTATGGAGAAGATATGGTCTCCGATTTCGCTTGGTACACACCTCCCGGGATATTAGCACTTGTGAGGAACGATGGCGCCTGATGGCGTGAAAAATATCAGTTAAAGAAGATGACAGTTGGTTGATGAAGATGTACAGGCTTCATGGACATTGGGTTGCATCTCAAGGATGTTTTCTGTGCTGGAATGACAACCAGTCAGAGGTCCGAGAGTATTAATTCCTTTTTTGATGGTTTTGTTAACTTAAACACTAAAATAGTGGAATTTGTTCACCAATATGATAAAGCTGTTGCTCCCCCGTACATCTGAATCTCTTCAAGATTTTAGGGGTTTGAATTCTGTGCCCAATTGTACATCCAATCCATATGAGATACAGGTTTCAAAGTTGTATACACCGAAGATTTTTCAGTTGTTCCAAAGGAATGGGCAGTTATAATACACTTTTTCAGAAGAGGGAACATGACAAACCTGGATCATCATATTTGGTTGGTAATTTTTCAGAATCAAAAGGCAGCTGGAAAAGGTCAGTTATGATAATCATGTGGAGCTTCATGTTTCTTGTAGTTGCTCGTTATTTGAAACAGAGGGTATCCTATGCAAATATCTGTGTATTTTGTGGCGCAATCACATTACACATATACCGGAATCATATATACTTCAGAGATGGAGGTTGGATGCTCGTTACAAAAACGTTGCATTCAAAATGGCATGAAGCCTTTTCCCAGTCAAGGCACTCCACGGACGGCTAGATTGTGGTCAGTTCGTTCAAAATTTAATGCAATTCTGGAGATGGTCGCTGATTCTGATGAAATCTTTCAAACTTGGAGGCAGTTTTGGACAGTTTTACCCAAGATACAGTAGAAAATACAGAGCAATGTCAGTAAATGATCATTCTTCACATCCTAAGACTGCCGTTGTTCCAGTGGATCCGCTGTCAATATTGCTAGATGGTGAAGAAATGAATATACGTGATCCAATGGCCTGTACCAACCAAGGGGAAGCTAGAGCTGCATTCAGGCTTAAGTCTGGTTTTGAAGATTCTACATATCAGAAGGAAGTTAAGCATCGAAGATGTGTTAACTGCCACAGCTGGGCCATTACAGAACTGGTTGTCCGTTAATGGTATATTACAATAAACCTGTTAATCATTTTTTTTATAACGATTAATCTTTAAATTCTTACTTATTATTTTTTTATTGGCAGAAGAAGTAGGTTTGGGTTGCCTCCATCTTGAAGGTACGAAGACTTCAATTTTTTTTGGAAGTGCGACCAGGGTCGCACATTGTATACAGATTAGGTCGCATTCTGACACTGGCGTGTAATAATATCAGATTTATTATCATTCTTTGATTTCTACTGTATTATTTTTGTATGTACTTGTACTTTAAAGTTTTAATGCTACAAAATTCTACTTTATAGTTTAATTTTTTTTGTACATAATGTAGTCAGAGACTTTTGGTCACAGTGTACATGTTAATTGCGACCAAGGTCGCAGTGTTGTTATTAATAATATGGCCAGCAACTGCAATTTAGAGTCGCATTACATGTACTGCGACTTAGGTCGCAGTACGTTAGGTAGGTGTTTCCTTATATTAACACGCATAGCGACCAAGGTCGCAGTGTTATTGTTGATTAAAACATTGCCGCCATCAACTGCGAACAAGGTCGCACTGTATTTTATTAAGACTGCGGCTATCAACTTCGACCAAAGTCGCACCTTCTTTTTAAATTTTTGAGATGGTGAAGACTTAAGTCGCAGTACAACAAGCATAGCGACCAAGGTGTTTCCTTTATATAAGTACGCATAGCGACCAAGGTCGCGTTGTTGATTAACAATTACTGTTGGCATGTTTTTTTACATCAGTACGCAATAGTAAAAGCCAAGTTGTAACAAATGAAGACTGTAAATAATCAATGGAACTTATAATAAATAAATGTATAGAATGTGTATAAATTAAATCAATACAACAAAAAATATTATGCAATGAATTGCACTTGCAATTATTTTTACATTTATAAAATAAAAAATTTTGGTATATCAATAATTTGTCAACTATCAGTCTTCAAATGTCGTATGTCGTATAATGTCGTTTTCTTCATCCCAACTCTTCTCTACATCTGCAAGTATCATGTATGCAAGCTCACTTCTTAGTTTCTGTACACCAGCAACCGTAACAGCATCAACAGCTGATAGATGATAGCCAGACGCTATGCTTTCGATGTACTTGCATACATATATAGCGCAATCAACACTGAAATGTCCAGAGCAATCGTTAAATGAAATTTGATTTTGTACTAAAAAAAAGTAGAAATATGAAATGAAATTAGATGTCAAAATTTATATATCTTTTGCTTGTTGGGGACATTTTGCGTATTTTATATTAGTTTTTCTCTTTACTTTTTTGGAATGAATCTCAAATATCTAATAATCTTTCTTTTTGCAATGTAAATAGGAACAAAAATTAGTATTAATTAAATTAATTTGCAAGTTTTCAGTAATCAAAATATTAAATTTCAACTCACCATTATTCTTGCATCTCTTTTGTAAAGCTTTGTTATACTACTTTTTTTGTCAGCTGGGACCAAAGAGTTGAAAAATACCACTTTCTGATTGGCAATCGAATACCAGTAAGGTCCAGTAAATCTCGGCTCGTCGGCACTATGTTTGTGATTGATCGGAAGAACATATACTGCACGTCAGCTGTCCCAGTTTTTTAACAGCTTCTGCATGATGAAATGACCTTCAGATCTTCAATTTTATTTACAACACCGTGCTGCGGCAAGAAAAAAAATTAAATCAAATACAAAATGAATTTAAAATTACAAAAAATTAATTAAAATTAGGAGTCATTAAGTTAAGACAGGACACTGCGATCAAGTCGCAGCGTTTGTTACTATCATATTTTAAACTGCGACCTTAGTCGAAGTACATGCCTACACAGTGATAGAGAACATGACTTGGTCGCAATACATTTTAATTACCTTAGTCGCAGTATATTGTTTAGTCGCGTATATTGTTTAGTCGCAGTACATGAGTTAGTCGCAGTACATTTTAATTATAACTGCGACCTTGGTCGCAGCTCCGACCTTGGTCGCAGCTCCGACCTTGTCGCAGGTCGCGCTGCTACATTGGTCGCAGTACATGAGTTAGTAGCAATACTTTTTAATTATAAATTGCGACCTTAGTCGCAGTACATGTGTTGTAGCAGTACATTTTAATTATAACTGCGACCTTAGTCGCATTACATGATTTATGCCTACACAGAGATAGAGAATATTAGTAATCCGGGTCCAGAGTTGATATTACATTAAACCGTAAAGGAGAAGTAGATTTTTACCCAAGCTTCGCTCCG